>PVJD01007851.1:0-79175 GCA_004026545.1 Mormoops blainvillei
AGCACACAGTAAGGATTCGATAAGGATTTGCTAAATGCGTGTATGAAGGAATGAACACAGTGGTTAAATCAACTTTCTTATAGGTCCTTTATCTCGACTCAAATTACTTGCCATATTTAGCCATATTTAAACCAGTTTTTAGGGCTTATTTACTTTTAAGATTGCTGAGGGAAACTCCAAAGTTGATTCTACCTCATTTTGAGGCACTTGCATTTGCTGAACTCTGTTCTTCTTCCACAGTAACAATCCATTTGAATAAATTATGTATAAAGAAATGTTGACAGTCATTCTATTATGAATGTTTATGTTGTTTTTTGTGCTATTCTGTATTTGCTATAGTTAAAAAATGCACTTTTTAAAACCAAGCATTTCCTGTGCAATATGGTGGAGGATTTTCCTTATTTATACTAAAATTGATGAGCCTTGCTTGACCCCTTTACTTTCCACACTAAGAGACCAGCAGTTTCTCTACTCTGGGAACTAGCTTTCACTCCTGCTCTCCCCAGACACTCTGCCTCTTACCTTTTTTTTTTTTTTTTGTCGCTCAACTTACAAAGGGTCCCTTCATTGTTCTTGGAAAAGCTTGGCCACCAGGGGCGCTGCCCAGCTCCTGCAGGTGGGGCTGGGCCTTGAATCCGGAGGTTCCTCTGGCAAGTGGTCCAGGAATATCTCCTGAAAACCAAGTGGGTAGGATGAACCTCATGTTTCCTTGCCAGTATGTGTATTCACGGCTCTGTTGGGCCATTAAACCCTTAAAGGCCAGCTCTGTGTGATGGGACTTAAAGCCAGGTATTCACTAAAGTTTTAAACCAATATAACATTCCATGGGACACATGGACATGTTTCTTAGTAGACTCTGAGGGCAGAGTGCGTGTTGCATCGGTCTTTCTGAAACCAGCCACTGGCACAGCGGGCATATGGTGAGCACACAGTAGTGGGAGGTGAGTGAATGGACTGGTGAACTAACTATAGAGTCATTTTAAACGAAAAGATGACTTAAGTGAAAGTTTTCAGGAGGCAAACAACATGGGATAGTTTCTTGAAAACCTGTCATTCTTTTTTCAGGTGCTAAAAGTATTTTCAGGAGGAAAGTTTCCAGGGTTAACAAGCAGGAATAGCTAGTGGTAACAGGGAAACCAAGTTTGAGTGACAATAACCAGCTTCTTATCTTGGTAAGAGTGAGGTTGTGTGCAAACATGTAAAATAGGGTCTATCAAAGGAATAGTGAGAACTCCAAGGAAAGGTTAGATAGTACAGAGTGGTGAAAACCAAGACTATGAAGAATTTTTAGAAGCTGGAAATGTTCAGATTCTACCAAGGAGGGCAAGCCTGAGATACTTGGCAGATTGACACCACGTCCCTCAGAGACAGAAGTCAGGGGTGGGAAGGAGAGAAGGGAGTTAAAACTGGTACAAGGTTTCTGGCCTGGAGACCAAGGCACTTTTTGCCTTTAACAGACATAAGAAAAGCAAGTTTTGGGTACAAGATTAGTCTGGACCCAAATATGCCTCTGAACTCCAGTGTCCATAGTTATTAGATAGGGGCTGTACTAGCTCTTTCTGAAGAGATGAGATAATAGATGACAAGCACTTTGACATTTGAAAACTGGAAGGAACTAGACAATTATTATACGATAATGATAACCTTTATTATTATTTTAATTATATTTAGATATGTTCTACCAGCAGTTAGAATATACACTTGAAGTGACATTTGGGATCCAAAGGAAGGAATGAGACAGCTGAGGAAGCAAGCACGAATGGAGAAACAGAGGGATCAGCAAGTCTTTAGAGACGGGGAAGAAAATAGAGTCTATCAAAGGAATAGTGAGAACTCCAAGAAAAGGTTAGATAGTACAGAGTGGTGAAAACCAAGACTGTGAAGAATTTTTAGAAGCTGGAAATGTTCAGCAGTGTCAAATGCTGCAGAGAGGATGAGGAAGAAGAGGAATGACTGAACTCCACGGAAGTTGGAAAACATTAGTAAACGGTTTCAATGGGGAGTAGAGCTAGAATACAGACTTTGTCTATTTTGGAGAGGTGTTTATTAAGGATTTAGAACTGATCCCCCATCCAGCCATCTTCACCCTTATCTTTACTGTAAGCCCATAAGCTCGCTCACATCGTTCTCATCTGAAAAACCAAACAAAAACCCTTGCTACCTTCCAATCTCTCCATTTTCCTTCAAAGGCGAGCTTCCTGCAAAAGTAAGCCCAGTTAACTCTCTTCTTTCCTTACTTCCCACTCCCTCTTGAATCAGATTTCTGCCCTTATCACTCCACAGTGAATGAGTCATCACTTGAGCCCCAAGTGGACAAGACAAATTGGCACTTTTCTTTCTTCATTTTGTTTGTCCTCCCTAAGCCATTTGATCTGCAGGCTGTTCTGCCGCACATCTCTGCCCTTTGCCATTAAATCTCAGCTCGTTCTGAGTGCCCTTTAATGGCTCCCTGTGGCTTTCACCTCCTAAATGTCAGAGTCCCTGGGTCTATTCTGTAGTCCGCTCTTCTCACTCTGTGTGCTTCCTCTGGGCGACCTCATGTGCAATCAAGACCTCAATCATCAGGGGCTTATTGAAAATTCACATGCCTTTAGCTCCTGTTCAGACTTCTCTTCTAAATTCTAGACCCATATCGTATGCTAGATGACCCCTAGACACCTCCACTTAAATGTCCCTCTGCAACCTCAGACTCAGCCTTGCCCTAACAGAATTTATATGTTTTCAGCCAAACAACTTCTCGTGGATTCTTTGTGAATAGTGTCACCATCCAAGATCCCAGCTTCTTTTCCCCATTTCTAGTCAGTTGTCAACTCTTGCAAGACGGATTTTGTTCACTAGAATCCCATGGCAGCTGAAGATGGAGATTGGTTGAGTAGGGCTGCTGTCCCAAAGAGATGCAGCGAACCGGGTAACTACATACTACAGAGAGGATTGCGTGGCAGGAATGGCACTTACTAGAGAGCTGGCCCAGTGATGGCAGGTAGTTATGGGTGATGCTTCCAATCGTGGGTAAACTTAACTGAGTATCACCTAGTGCCGAGCTACTCCAAGTTTTTGAAGATAAAGGAACAGACCTTGCCTGTGTCTGAACAGGTCTGAACTGAGATAGCTCAGTGAGGAAGCGGGAATAGAGAGAAACCCAACACAGTAAGATTCAGAAGTGGGAAGGCCAAGTGTACTTGGATCTCTCAAGGGTAAGGAGGAGCCTAGAGTGGGTTATACATGTCCCATTTGCAGGTCCTACAATACCTCTGCATTGTCTCCTGTGGGACCCTCTTTTCCTCAGTAACCTCCAGGCTACTGCCCACCCCCGAAGTCTTGCCCAGAAAGCAAGTCTTATTAAGCCATAGGTTCTTTTGACTTTTGGACATCAAGTTAAAAATTCTTTAGCTCCTTGCACAAGGTCCTCCTCATACATATCATCAGCCCACAGTCTCTATTTACTCTCTGGCCCCATGTCTTGCTACTGCTACGTTCTTTTTGCTTTCAGCCACGAGGAAGTTCTTCCAGCTCTTTAAATGCATCAGGCCTTCATGCTCAGTGATTGGAAGATCTGTCCCAACCTTTCCTCCCCATCTGCATTCATTCTGCCATTTCTACTTTTCTTTCAATATTCAGTTTGAGCACCATTTCCTAGAAGCCTTTTACAATCCCAATCTGATTTTCTCTGGACTGTTGTGGCATCCTTCATATAACATAAAAATATCCTTTGCCACATCTCATTGTAATCATGAAACCTGCCTCTCTTCCCTAGCAGACTGTGTACTTTATGAAGGCAGATCTTAGTCTATCTGGCTTCCCATCCCCATTGTTCAGCTCATGAGCAGCACTTGATATTCCTAAATGAATAAATAAAATTATTAACCATGAAAGTTTTAAAGTTTAAGCAGTAGGTGATTTAACCTATAAACCTTTTAACATTTAAACAGCAGGCCATTTCATTGTATCATTTCTCATGCTTATCATGCATCTCATTCCTGAAGGTGAGTGCAATGTTGCTGGTGTATTTGCCAGTGGAAAAATCTGAACATTCAAGAATGCATTTCCAGGAATTATCAGCCCACAGACGGATCTCAAGCAGCCTGTTATTATCTGCAGAACCCACCAGGCCAGCATCCTTCTCTCGACCTTCGCATACATTATACCTATAGCCACTAAAAGAGGTGGGCAGATAGACATATTTATGGTAATCTCTTTTGTCTTTAGGTTGAGTACATGGGATGTTATGTTGATTTATGTGGTGTGTGTGTGTGTGTGTGTGTGTGTGTGTGTGCGCGCGCGCGCGCGCGCTTGCGCTTCTGCGCAAGGGGATAGGAAGGTGGCAATGTATTCATCACTTCAGAGATGGCTTTCCTGACCTCCTTGGCTAGGAGACATTCATCTCCCCACGCTCTCTGAGCACATTACTCTCTCCCTCTGCACCCATCATAGCTTTACTTGCATTCGTGTCATTAATACCCCTCGCCCCCGCTGGCTGTAGGAGGATAGGAACCTAATACATTCCTGTTCACCCCTGCAATCCCCCTGCCGGTAGGACGCCTGAGCCATCACAGATATTCCACAAATTCTTTCTCGGGGAGCGTTTCTGGGCCGGACTGGGTGGACCCCAGCCAGCACTAACGTCCCGCCCACCAACGGCCCAGCTTGGCGAGGTGGGGCCCGGCAGGGCGCGGCGGGCGCTCTCGCGGGGACAGTTCCCGGGCTTGCGTGGGCGCGACCCGGGGAGGGGGAAGTCGTGAGGGGACGGGCACAACGCTAGGCGGCGACCTGGCCAATGATCGCTGGCCAGGCGGCGCTCGCGGCCGACTATCCGGGCGCGCGCGGGGCTGGGCGTGCCCACGGGTGACGCGCCGGGCCGCGCAGGCCAATGGGCGCGGGGTGGCGGGCGGGCGGGCCTTTAGGCCCGGGGTTTTAGGACACGAACCCGAGGCCTGCAGGACAGACTGACGTTGGACTGCAACGCAGGAGGCACACGGCGGGGATGGCGCTGGCGCGAGCCTGGAAACAAATGTCCTGGTTCTACTACCAGTACCTGCTCGTCACGTCGCTCTACATGCTAGAGCCCTGGGAGCGGACCGTGTTCAGTATCCTGCCCAGGTCGCGAGTGCAGGGGCCGGGTTGGGGGGCGCGGGAGCTGAGGCTGCATCCTCCTGGGCGCGGGGCCTGTAGGGCTGTGGGAGGAGGGCGCAAAGGTGGCTCCGCGGCCCCGCCGGAACCGCGCGCGCGGACTCGCCTTTTCGCTGCGGCTACGCGGAGAGGAGGTCCGGGCGCAGAGTGCGGCGTTCCCGTAGTTGGGGCGGAGGTGGTGGGGGCGAGAACCCTTGAGATCCCTGGTCGCCTGTGAGCCCCTTGACCCAAGGTAGAAGCGTCTTTATTACTGGAAGAAATCCCCTAGGGCGATGTCTAAGCTGGCTGGTCCTCGCCTGCACTTCGGACGCGCCTGCCTTTGGTTCAGTCCCCCGTTCCTGTGGGAGGCTGGGACAGTGAAAGTGGGAAAATCGCTCCCGGCTCGGACGTCTTTGACCTTTAACTGCCCCTGATTTAACTGGCACTGGTCCTAATTACAAATGCTAACCAGTTTTCTAGTTTTTTAATCAGGTTGTACCCGATACAGTTTTTGAAAGCAGGTTGTTATTGTGCCTTTTTGGCCTTCAAAAGCGTGTTTTATGCATTAATTTGCTGTTTGCACAGTGTGTCGAAGTAGGGCCTGAAAAGGAATCTATGGTTAGTTGTAGACAGTATTTGAAACTGCTTTCGTATATATAGCTAATGCATACTTGTTAATGATTATTGAGTGTTTACTGTGAACCAAGCAGTTGTGCTAAGCACTTTGCTTGTATCTTAACTTATCTAACTTTCATAACCTCTATTAGTAACTCAAGCTTGTGAAGGTAGGCTCCCTGAAGTCTGTGATGTTTGTCTCTCCATTTGTCCATGTTGACATCCCTTGATATTCTTTTTGCAGAAGAAATACTAATCATGAGATGTAACTTTTTTTTTTTTTTTTAAAGCTTGGGGACCAATTTGAAACAAGCATTTCATAGAACATGCTTACTTCATAAAAGGTCTCTCCTTTTCAATGTGTTTTAGCTTGGAGTAGCTTCTGAACAACTTTGCAAATGTATAGTTGCATTCTGGAGGAGTGCCTGAGGGAATGCCAGGCCTTAATAAGTGTGTTTGTTTGTATGGAAGTAGCATAAGATTGTACTTAAAGCTGAGCCTGTGTTTCAACACTTTTGAGGAAGCTTAACTGCTTACAAGCTTATTTTTTATTACTGTTGACTTTCTTTCCAAACCTAGAACTTAAGAACTAGAATGTATGTTTTATAGATTTAATGTCTGAATGTAAAGCATTCTCTGATTTCCTGCACCATTTATTTGTAGCTGCAGCTTAGTCTCTAAGTTCTATAGGTTAGAGCTCATGAGGTCATCCTTGTGAAACGCATACTAAAATATAGAAGCACATATGTCTTGACTCAAACTCGTCTTAAAAGTGAATTTAAGCAATGTGCTAAATGAAACTCTTTAAATCAGAAGTTGAAAGTAGAGCCCACTATCAGAGTCTACTACAGTGTACCCCCTTATCTATGGTTTTGCTCTGTGTGGTTTCAGTTACCTGTCGTTAACCATGGCTCAGAAATATTAAACAGACATTTTCAGAAATAAAGAATTTATAAATTTTAAATTACATGCTGTGATGAAATCTTGCTTTGTCCTGCCTGGGATGTGAATTCATCCCTTCATCTAGTGTATCCACAGTGTTTATGTTACCTGTTCTTAGTAGCCATTTTGGTTGTCAGAGAGTGAGAGATAGACAGAATATATTCATATAACTTATTACAGTATCTTGTTATAATTATTCTACATTATTATTAGTTATTATTGTTAATTTCTTTCTTTGCCTAATTTATAAATTAAACTTTGCCATAGGTTTGTATGTACAGGTAAAAACAATATATGTAGGGTTTGGTACTGAGGTTTCGGGGATCCACTGGGGGTCTTGGAACATATCCCCATGGATAAGGGGGGACTACTGTGTAGATTTTACACTTAGAGGCGTTTGTTGATATGTGGATAAATGCTATAGTATCAATGATGTTATGGTTTTTCTGTATTATGTTGCAATAGTAATAGTGTCCCGTAAATACCTAGGTGATGGCTTTGTTTTTGGGATGGAGAAATAAATTATGAAATGAAATGTAGTGCCTCTTTAGATTTTTGCCTTTGAAGCTTTTGACTTCTCATTGGATTATGTGACCAAGAGATTTCGGTGTTTAAAGTACTAGTGAGAACTATAACGAACTAGCATTGGATATCTGTAGAATAATATGGTTTTAAACCTCAGATTTAAAAAAAAAGCTTATTTCAAAGTTCATATAATTAAATTAACCCAGGGTAGCCCTGGCTGGTGTGGCTCACTTGGTTGGAGCATTGTTCTATAAACCAAAAGGTCACAGGTTCAATTACTGGTCAGGGCACATGCCTAGGTTGGGGTTCATCCCCATTCGAGGTCCCTGGTAGGGGTGCGTGAATGAGAGGCAATAGATTCATGTTTCTCTCCTCCCTTCCCCCCTCTCTAAAAAGCAATAAGTGTGTCTTTGGGTGAGGATTAAAAAAAAAAAAAATTAACCCAAGGTAGAAATGCAATTCTTTGCCATAAGTTAATCTTAAAGTATTATTAGCTGTTGTATTTATATTATTTCAGCTCAACTTGTAGAGTTATTTTGAAGTCAGACATTCAATTATTTTAAAGTTTGGAACATCAGTTTGAGATTGAATCCTCATCCTAGCTTGGAGAAAGAACTGAATGAGAAAGCTGGATTTTTTCCCTACTTAATGGGAGCCTTAATTACTATGAAGCAGTTTGAATTTTATAAGTTCATTAATAATTAGCAAGCCTCACCCAAAACTATTTTGGGGCCAGTTACATTGTTTTGAAAAGAGACAGTCTTAAAAATTACATTGGCCTTGGCTGGTGTGACTCAGTGGATTGAGCGCAGGCCTATGAACCACAAGGTCATAGGTTCAATTCCGAGCCAGGGCACATGCCTGGATTGTGGGCTAGGTCCCTGGTTAGAGGCGTGTGAGAGGCAAACTTCTGATGTTTCTCTCTTTTTCTACCTGCCTTCCCCTCCCTCCAAAAATAAATAAACAAAACCTTTAAAAAATTACATTGAACGCAATTATCACTACTAGACACCTAAATTTTAGTGTAAGAGTCTGAAAAATGGCTTCTGTATGAGTTTGGAGTCTTGGACAGAGGAAGACTCTAGAAGAAGGTAAATGCATTAGTTTGCATTTCATTGCTTTATCTCATTTAATAATTTGAAGTTTTCCTTATTTTAGGGAAAACTGATGGCTATAACTACTTCTGCACCCTTTTAGGGGCATCCTTAAACATCTGAATTTGCTTCTCTATTTCTTCCCAAATCAAATAGCTAGAAGTGAATTAATAGCTATTTGTAAATTGAAACATCAGTCTCAATTGCATATGAGGGTTTTCGAAGTTTTCTAAGTAAGGAAGTTGTGATTCATAAAAAGTAATTTAAAATATTTTAAGGAAATGCATCTGTGTCAAGTCAGACACGTTGTAAATAGTTCTTGAAACAGTAACATTTATAAATTCGTTTTGTAAATCCTTCCATGCTAGGACCTGCATCCTAAATTCCCTCTTGTCTTCTGATGCCACATTTGAAATGATAATTAGCTTTTGGTTTGTCAACCAGTATTTAAACTTTCTTCATGTGTCTATCTTACGAAAAAGTGCAACCTGACACCTGCATTAAGACAGAAGGTAACAGTAAAATGAATCATGTAAATGCTAAGTTGTATTACAATGACTCCATCTCAGAGGGGAAGTTTTTAACATGTTTCAAAAGCTCCCTTTCCCTATTGGCAGCCATCAGTGCAAAGGGAAACACCAAGTTTTGTAACCAGTTAGACACTCCCTGTAGTGCCTCATTGAACAACATCATAATCATGCTGTGGAAGGCAGCTAGGAAAGTTAAAAATACCTTGTTTAATTTGAAGCACAAGTAAAAGCCATTTTAGCCTTGTTTTTTCAATTAAGAAAATGAAGTTTTATTCCCCAGTCACTGGGTTTTATTTGCCATCTCTCTATGGCTTCTTATGTTTCCATGACATTTTATACTTCTATTTATTTTAAACAAAATGTAGGCAGTTTTAGGGTTATGTTATGAATTATGTTCCCCCTGAAAAATGGGCCTTGTTTTTCAAGGGAAGAGTTTTAAAAACCACAGTGCTGGGCACACAAATAATACTTGAGTAACTTCAAAAAATACGTGTGTGTGTGTGTGTGTGTGTGTGTGTGTCATTTCAAAGCAATTGCGTAACTATTTGGGAATGGTAAAAGAGGCCTGATTTTAAACCACTTTTAGAGTGGCTTTGGAACTTGGCTGTTTCCGATAAACAGAATTCAGTTCTTGGAGAGAATTTAAATGTAAAGAAGTAGAAAATGCTGTGATTGAAAGAACTCCTTTAATTTTTTTGGAGATGTTAAAAAATTTGCATTGCTCTGTCTGTTCACTTGTAAACTCTATATGTTTGCTGAATTCTGTATTCCGGAAGTATCACATACCTTGTAATTGCCAGATACTTTTTTAGATAATGGGACTATAATTGTGAGTAAAAGAGATAAAAGTATTTATTCTAATACCATTAGATAAATAAATAAAAAATATAGGTGATTAGATTGTTAAAGCTGTTAATGGAGAGAAATCAAACAGAGGAGAGGCTAGGATGTAAGTAAGAGGGAGTGTTCTTCAATTTTGGCTAGAGGTCAATTCCTGACCAGGAAGGGGGCATTTAGAAAGATTTAAGCAAAGCAAGACTTCCAGGGAAGTCAGTGCTGCAGGCGTGTTTCAGGGATGCTGAGGGGGCATTGTGGCTGCAGCAGAGTGAAGAGGGATGTGAGCAGCAGGAGGGGAGGTCAGATCCTGTCAGGCCTCTCAGGCGTTGAAGTGAGAGCTTGGGAGATAAAGGGAAGTGCCTCCTATGTTTTGAGTAGAGCCACTCAAATCCAGTAACAGCGTCCTCACTGACATTTTAGCATTTACTAAAATAAGAAAATAAGACAGAAGACTATACATTTCTTTTTTTATAACACTCAAAACTCTTTCATTTTGAATAAAAAAAACAATCTAGGAAGTGGGTTTTTTCTCATTTTTCATGCACTGAGTTCTTTAGTAAATTTCTTTTTTTTTAAAAAGGATTATTTATTTATTTATTTTTAGAGAGAGAGGGAAATATCAATGTGTGGTCGCCCCTTGAGCGCCCCCTACTGGGGACTTGGCCCGCAGTCCAGGCTTGTGCCCTGACTGGGGAATCGAAACAGAAACGCCGTGGTTTGCAGGCCGGCGCTCAATCCACTTAGCTACACCAGCTGGGGCTCTTCAGTAAATTTCTAAGATGATGGACTTCATTTCTTCCTTCAAGAAAATTAGAGTTAAGTTTCAGGAAAAATTCAAATTTACACATGGTCTCAGATGGGTGCCCTGTGTGCGCTCAGCTCAGGGAGCTGGGCAGCAATGGTGTGGGACGCAGGGCAGGAAGAGCACGGGGACTGGTGTGTCCAGAGCGCTCTCCAGGAGGTATTTTTTAGTGTTTTTCGTTTTTCCCAGATTGGAAGAGGGTGCAGACCGAGGTATAGAGGTGTGTTGGGATGGCGAGTACATCAGGCTGACGGGCTGAGCAGGGATTCTGTCAGGCAGAATGGGAGGGAAGTAAAATTGAAAAAGCAGTTTGGGCCATATGTTAATTCAGCATACTTCTGTGAGAATACCTTGTGTCAGATGCTGCCCAAGGTGCTTGTGATACATCAGTAAGAAAACAAGACAATTATCTCTCTCTTTGTGGCACTTTTATAGTAAGTGAATTAGGTAGAATGTTAGGTGGTAAGCATTACAGAAAAAACAAAAGTAGGTCATGGGGATAAGAAATATGCCGATGGGATAGAGTTGCTGTTTTTAAAGAGCATGCTAGGAGAGGCTTAACCGAGAAGGATAACTGAGAAAAAACTTAAAGGAGGCGAGGGAGTTAGGAGGGTAAAATCTGAGGGAAGGGCATAGGTGGCAGAGGGAGGAGCCAGTGCAAAGTCCCTGAGTCCAGAGCCTGCCTCATATATGTGAAGACCATTACTGAGGCGGGTAAGGCTGGAGCTGAGTGAACACAGTGGGAGAGTAGTAGGCTGTTTTCACTTGAGGAGGAGAAGACTTTTTCATGTGTATGGACATACAGCCGGTTGAAGCACTGTGTGGCTTCCCAAAGTCAATTATCTGCTCTCGACAACTGAACTATAGTCATCACCTCTCATCTAGGTCAGATTGTCAAGCATGGAGATATGAAGTGTGCACTAAGTAAAGACGTGCCAATTTATCGTAGACCATATGAAAAAGGTCACCCAATTATTGAATTTAAGTTAAACTTTCCTAAGAATGGTTCTCTCTCCTGATAAGTTCTCTTTGCTGGAAAAAATCCTACCTGCAAGGAAGGAAATAGAAGAGACAGATAAAATAGGCCAGGTAGAACTGGTGGGCTTTGATCTAAGTCAAGATGGCGCCATTACAATGGAGAAGCATATGAGGATGGTGGTGTTCAGGGTCAGATTTTTTTTTTTTTAGATTTTTGTTTATTTATTCTTAGAGAGAGGGGAAGTGAGGGAGGGGGAAAGAAACATTGATGTGCAATAGATACATCTATTGGTTGCCTTTCACACGTGCCCAGCTGGGGATCTGGCTCACAACCCAGGCCTGTGGCCTGACCGGGAATCAAACCGGTGGTTCGCAGGCTGACACCCAATTCACTGAGCCACACCAACCAGGGCTAGTGTCAGACCTCTTAATGAGGCCAGTGAGTAACACTGCTGGCATTTTATATACAGTAGTGAATGAGTGAAGGATTATAATAATATGCTCACTACATTGTTTTTATTTTAATATTTCAACTAGTATTGTTTTAAAAGTTATATGAAGAATAAGCTCAAATATAAAAAAAGGAAAATGTTTGTATGTATAGAATCACCTGAAACTCTAAATAGACTTCCAGTAAAAATCAGCATGTGATTTGATGATTAGGTAAAATTTTTAATATCAGAGAGGGTTACTTCTAAAAAAATATTCTTAGTAAATAAGCTTAATGCCTCTTAGAAAGATTTTCTCAAACTACTTTCAAACAAAAGGTGATTTCAGAATAAGCTTGAAATAACCTGGACATTTGGCATTACTTTCAAACTTATGTGGTAAATGAATTTCTTCCCAACAATTTTCAGTATTTCATTTGTATTTATGTCACCCCCCGACTTTTTTTTTAAGTTGGCCTTTCCTTTTGATTTCACTTTTGTAGAAATGAATACAGCTTTCCATTACCAGAAAGGACTAAATGGGGAAAGCAGAGGTAGGAATAATTGTGACTGGTAAATTAATACTTCCAATCCTTCAGCCCAGACTGTTTGTGTAGCCCCTAAAAGCATGTACTGTGTATCGTCTCACTCACTTGATATCTGAAATTTTTCATAATATATTTAGGCAGTTACAAAAGGATGTAATTTCTTGCTTTTCATACATGTATTTTATTGTTTTATATATACACATGTGAGTATGTATATCATATATATAAAACTATAAAAATTATGTATATAATTTATTTATTTATTTATTTATTTATTTTTTAGAGAGAGGGGAAGGGAGGGAAAATGAGAGGGAGAGAAACATCGATGCGAGAGAGAAACTGATCGGTTGCCTCTTGTATGCACCCCGATGGGGGACTGGTCCTGCAGCCTAGGCATGAGCCCTGACTGGGAATTGAACTGGTGACCTTTTGCTTTGTGGGACGATGCCCAATCAGCTGAGCCACACCAGTCATGGCTGTTGCTGTATATTTTTGTTAAAACCATAAACGTATAATTTTCTTATACAGTTCATAGAAAATGTTCATCATGTAACCTAATTGGCAAAGCCAGGCCTCATTGTGAAGCCAAGTAGACAAAATCAGCCTTAATTTCTGTCAGAAGAAGCTCAGTGCCATTTTTCTGTTCAAATGATTATGTAAGCACCTTAATTCCCATCTCACTTGTGTTTTTTTGTTTTTTTTTTAAAAAAACTTTATTTGGCAATTAGTGGTTAGTTCTAGTCCACATTGATTATGTGAAGAATTTTGAAAGTGGTGACAGTTAACCAGTATGTAGAGCTTGTTTGGTGAATCTTCATTCTCGTTACATTTTCTGGACAATCACACTTAGATACGGTACGGGACATTCTTTACTCCTTTGGCCCAGAAGATTTTGTTGAACCTGGTGTTAATGGACACGTCTGGAGTTCGCATCACCTTTGTGGCAAATTTCTGGATCTCTGAGTGCTTGAAGGGCATGTTTCTGGAAGCTCACCCAATGCGTGTGCTTGTAAATGTTGATGGTGTATTCCCCTGTCACTACCTCATTGATGACAGAATGGGCCTTCTTGCCATCCTTCTTTGCAGACACCATTCTGCTGGACCATGGTTGGAAAGATGGCTAACTTCCGAATTCAAATGAGTAGACTAATAGATAGGCGAATCTTGGATGTGTGCCAAGAATTTGTTACTTGAATGAAGTAAAGTACAATGCATGTTGGTTATTATTCTTTTGTTTGCTGCCTGGGACATTCCCTTACACCCCAGGGGAATCCATAATTTTAAGATTCAGGAAGTGAAGTGGGAGAAGTGAAGCTATAAGAAGGGATGGGAAGGAGAGCTAGCAGGTCACAGGAATTATCAGATCCCCTTCAGGAGAGAGTAAGTAGAAGTTGAAGATCTGTAAACTAATTCCCTTTAACTGACCCTACCCTTCTGGAAAGCCTTGTACCCCAGGGCTCCTGTATGAAGACTGCTCTGGTATGTTTGCACTGTCTTGATATTTGACTGGCTAAGCGACAATGTTAGACGATCCCTCATCTATGCTCCTTAGGATATTAGAACTTTTTTTTCTTTATTTTTTAAAAAAAGATTTTATTTGTTTATTTTTAGAGGTAGAGGAAGGGAGGGAGAAGGAAACATCAATGTGAGAGAGAAGCATTGATCAGTTGCCTCTCACAGGTACCCTGACTGGGGACAAAGCCCACAGTCCAGGCATGTGCCCCGGCAGGGAATCGAACTGGCTTATTTCACTTAGCATAATACTCTCCAGGTCCATCCATGCTGTTGCAGAAGGTAAGATTTCCTTCTTTTTTATAGCCAAGTAATATTCTATTATGTAAATGTACCACAGCTTATCTACTGATGGGCACCTGGACTGCTTCCAAATCTTGGCTACTGTAAATAATACTGCAATGATACAGTTTTTTGAATTAGTGTTTCAGGCATCGTTGGATATATTCCCAGAAGTGGAAATGCTGGGTCATAAGGTAGTTACTTTTTTAATTTTTTGAGTAAAGTCAATACTGTTTTCCACTGCACAGGTCTGCATTCCCACCAACAGAGCACGAGGGTTCCCTTTTCTCCACATTCTTGCCAACACTTGTTGTTTGTTGGTTTATTGATGACAGCCATTCTGACAGGTGGAAGGTGACATCTCATTGTGGTTTTAATTTGCATTTTTCTGATGATTAGTGATGTTGAGCATCTTTTCATGTCTATTGGTCATCTGCGTGTCCTCTTTAGAGAAGTGTCTATTGAGGTCCTTTGCCCTTTTAAAAATTGGATTGATTGCTTTTTTGGTGTTGAATTTTATAAGTTCTTTATAAAATGTGGATATTAACCCCTTATCAGATGTTTCATTGGTGAATATGTTCCCCATTCAGTGGGTTGTCTTTTCACTTTGTTGATGGTTTCCTTTGCTGTTCAAAAACTTTTTAGCTTGATGTAGTCCCATTTATTTATTTTTTCTTTTTTATCCCTTGCCTGAGGAGATATATCAGAAAAAATATTGTTATGAGAAATGTCTGAAATTTTACTGGCTATGTTTTCTCCTAGGATTTTATGGTTTTGAGTCTGACATTTAAGTCTTTTATCCATTTTGAGTTTTTTCTTGTACATATACGGTGTAAGAAGGTACCCTAGTTTCATTTTTTTCTCATATCTGTACAATTTTCCTAACACCATGTATTGAATAGATTCACTTTTAACATCGTGTTTATTTAGTAGGTATGACATGCACATGATGCAGCTAGAGAAACGATTATGAATCCATGCATTCACAGGACCAAGACAGATTACTATTTCCAAATGTCCATTGAGTTCATTAGGATGTTGATGAAAGTTCTTTATACTTAATGGTTTCCATGAAAACAAATGCAGAAGCAGGAATGTGTACGTTTCACAAAGCATCTTCTTCATTTGGTTTCCTGTGCTTTCTTTGCATTCTGTTTTTCTTTTGCCTTTTCTACTAGTGGTATTAACTGCTATTGTTCTGATAAAGCCTTTAACAATTTCATAATAAAAGGGAATGATTATGCCTCCTTCTGATGTTTTCCATCTTTTTTGAAAAATCTTTTTTATTCTCCCCTTTATTCCCTTCTGCCCTGCACTCCCCCTCCTACCAGCATTCCCCCCGCTTAGTTCATGTTCATGGGTCGTACATGTACCAGTCTGGATGAATGTTTCTTCTTTAACTCCTTGGTTGTCAGACTGCCATACAGTTCAGTTTCCTGGCAGTTCTCGTTATATTTTGTTTTTAAATTTGTTGTTGTCCTCTTTTGCTTGTGCGAGGAGACAAAGTGTATCTACCTATGCCTCCATCTTGGTTTGAAGTGATATTTTCAATCTTATATCTTTTTAATTTCTGTACTTCTTCAATAAGCATCTGATTTTTTTGGCAACCTCTGACTGAATAGCATTTAACATATTACCCTGATCTGTATCCGTGGATTTCCCAGCAAATTGTCTTTGAGCTCTGCTATCTTCTGTTCATATATCATTTTTCTGTCAGACACAATGGCTATTAAGTTAAATCGAATTTCACCTTCACTGTACTTTTGTACCCTTTTTTCTATGACTGGCCTCACAGCACTGATCCAGTCATCTTGATTGCATGCACCTAAATCAATTTGTCCCTCTCTTAATCCACCTAATTCATAGATTCTTCCATTAACAGGAACATAACCAACAAAATGAAAAGCATCCTCTTTTGCCGATGTCTTTGCATCAAATGTAAACATTTGCTCTCTTGCGAAGCTGTACTAATCCGATTACATCCAAATTGCCCAGTGCCAAGCCTTTCATAGCTGCAGCAAAACTTTGTAAAAATTCTTTCAAGCCTGATACTGTCTCTCCTAGTGGACATCTTGATGAGCACAGTTCAGTAACACACTTGCTATGGCTTGAGTAGCACAAGCATTATTAATTATCTGCTTGGCAAAAAATATCTCGTCACGTCTGCGGTCCTAAACCACCGAGCCTGCTAGTTCTTCTGGCTACCACTTGGAGAGAAAAATTAACACATGAATTGGTTTTTATTTTCAAAGTTCCCAGGCTCTAAACTCCATATTCATTCTATGTGGGCTCCTCTGCAACCAAATACTTTAATGAGCTTGGTGAAGACGCCAGGGTCGCTGTCCTGGGGCACCCCTTCCCAGCTTGACCCATCAGAGCCAGGCCACACCCTGCACCTCCACCCTGGGTGCCCCAGGTGTCGGCTGCCAGGCCACTGATTATGGCAAACCTGCTGCTGAGGTCTGCTTCACATTCTTAAAGACTTTGTGACCCTGCCCACCTGCCCCCAGGCTTTGAGTGGTGTAACGTTTGTGGTACTTGGGAGCAAAGATAAGGCAAATTCTTTTGGTTAAAAAAAAAAACCTCAAATTTAATAATTAAACTACATATTCCAGAAGAGCTGCTTAATATAGTGTACTCCCTATACCTTTTATAAATTGGAATACTTAAAAATAGTAGTTATGGAATGAGAGAAAGATAGTATTTATGATCAACAAGTATAGAAAGTAAAATTACTACCAACACATAAATTTCAGCCATCATGTCTTACATGTGTTCCTGAAAAATCCCCAAATAACAGGGTTTGTGGTACAATAGTACTGAGGCAGACCACTCAAACTCTATTCAGCTGAATAAGCAGAAACTAACAAAAACAATAATTGGCGTTGCGGGGGTTAACTGGGATGGCCTGTGCGGGCAGCCTGGAAACCGCCCCCGGGGGCATTAAACGTGTGTGGACAGGGTTGACTGGAAATGTTGAAGCAGTGCAGATGGGATGGGCTGCCGTGGAAGAGGTGCAGGGGACAGTGCAGCCTCCACTAGGGGAGCACTCTGCGAGCCTGGGGGTGCACCTTCCTGGGGAGGGAGCCCAGGAGCAGGTGCTAACTTTTAAATGTCTTAGAGCTAAAAGGACTCCTACCAGTGCAGCAGCTGAGCCGAGGGATGTTTCTTGCTGAAGGTTATAATTCTTTTCCCATGACTGCTTTCACCTAGGGCTTTAACTGGTTTTCGCCAAACAGCCTAAGGTACTACTTTGTCAAATGCTGTATTTTTAGTTTCAGTAGGATGGTTCTTTAAAATAAATTAGATTTATCAAAACTTTTGAGTATTTCTAAGCTTGAAAGTAGCATTTTAGAATTAATTTTAAAGAAGGAGTCTGACCAATAGAACATTGGATTGTTTTAGATGACATTTTAGCTTTGTTGTTTTATTGTGACTAGTGCAATCAGAGACATAAAACATTGAAATCATTTAGATTAGTGGAGAGATAAGTCATGCCCACTGGAACGAAGATCTTTGGCCTTTTCTCAGTAAGAAACTACTTTTGACTTCTCCAAAGTCTTGTGAATATGTTACTGAGTTAGGTGGTGATAATGCAGTTACTGGTTGGGACAAGAAATATTAGTTATTGCTTCTGATTACCATACTTATTTTAAAAGCATTTTCTCTCTTATCTAGCCTTTTTCGTTTTTTTTTTTTTCCGGTGTTGCTGGAAAAGGGTTGGGGAAGAGACTTGTATGGGCAAAAAATCTTTATTTTTTTTTCCTATCCAGAAACTTATCCAGCTCCTGATTAGTTGGGCTTCTCTGTTAAACAGCTGGCAACATGCAGCTATATGGTTTCTATTTGCTTTTAAATCCATTGAACCCATAAAATGTTTATGTTATGTCCAGGTTATAAATGACCTCGGATTGTTCATTCAGCTCTGGAACAAATTTATCTCCAGCACCTGCACATTTCCTGGCACACTCCCTGCTCAGCCCCTGAGTGATTTATGAAGCGCCTGCTTTATGTCACCCTGGACTACAAGTAGGAGCAGGAGGAGCAGCTGAGCCGGGTGTCCTCCCTCTCAAGCACTTAAAATTCATTTGTAGAGGCAGTTATACACCCACAAAACAGAAAAGCCGGTTTTTTAGTTTTTGAGGTCTTTCGTTTTAATCTAGATTTTAATAACTTTATTATTTCTTAAATCTCGTAGCCCCCTCTAGAATATAAACCTGATTAGTTTGCGTACAGCTACTGCTACTTATCCATACAACAGGAGCTTGGCAAAGAGAAAGGTTACTCTATCATTTTGTGTATTACCTTCCAATATATGTGTGTTATAACATTGATTATTTTCCTGCATGTGAAACAGAAGATTACATGCAAGATGACTGAGAGGTGGTATCCAAATGCCCTCTCCAGACAAGTGGGACCCTAAATGTTAATGAAGGAAGCAGCCTGATGTTTTGGAGAAGCTTGGGTCCAGAGAGGTTGTGATGTCCCAGGATTGTACTGTAAATTAATAACAAATTTGTAACAGAGTGATTTTGGGAAGTTCCCAAACA
Organism: Mormoops blainvillei; assembly: GCA_004026545.1. Taxonomy (NCBI): domain Eukaryota; kingdom Metazoa; phylum Chordata; class Mammalia; order Chiroptera; family Mormoopidae; genus Mormoops; species Mormoops blainvillei. The sequence goes on from PVJD01007851.1 coordinate 18,750, forward strand.
TTGGTTTGAGTCCTGATGTTAAATGCCCAAGCCTCCACCGATAGTTTTAGTAAGAATCCTATTGCGTTCTGTCGAAGAATAGATTTGATTACAAATTCTCGCATCGTCCCGGGAAGGTAGGTGATATGTGTTCCATTTTATAGGTAAGGAGACTGATGATCAGAGTTTTTGACCCACACAGTGTTGGCAAAGTCACACCTCAAACCCAGGTCACCTCCAGTGTTAATGGTTTTTCCAGTCTCTGTATCTTATACTTTACTGCGGGCCAAGGATACTTTCAACTTTGAGAGGTGTGTTAAAGAATGCATTGGACTGAGAAATCCAGTTCAGTATCAGACAGCAAATTATAGCTGGTGCACTCTAAATGGTATGTTTAGCTCTGTTTGTGAGAACACTTCTAAGGATATGAGCATCATATATCTAACCTTGCAAATATCACAATAGAACCGGTGCCTAAGAGTGTCAATATCACTCTCTTTTAAAAGGTGCCAAGCATAATCTGAGGGAATATTCAACTCAGTGCAATGGGACTATTCCCACTACAGAGCTTTAAGGTAATTTTGGGGAATAATTTTGAAATTTAATTGTATAGAAAACTCATTTTTAGAAGCTCATGTAATTATTGTGATTCTGGAAATAATTAGGAGAGATGGGATCAAAATATAGAAACATTTTGGGGGGTACACAGGATAAAAGTTAAATTTAATAAGTGGCTCTGGGTAAAAGGCTAGGTTAAGGGTAGTTTTTATTTATTTATTTATTTATTTGCCGCTTATAAATTGGCATTTGCATCTAGGTTCAAGTGACTTTTGATAATTTTCTGTTTACCTTGGCCTGAATTGAGAATTATTTGTTTTATTTCTGGGAACTAAGACTTTCTGTGTATTTCCTAGTAACAAGTGAAATCTGGTGACGCCTAACAAACTTTTAAAGGAGGAAGATCTTTCCCATAAAATAGTTTTTAGTCTTAGTACTATTGGTAGTTCCCTTTTCCTTTACAATTCTTATTTATTAGAAAAGTTACTGACTGTTTAGGCATACAAAACCCCACAAAAAATAATTCAGTGAATGTGCATGTACTACCAACTCGGTGAAGAAAAACATTACTGACCCCTTTGAAGCCCCCTTAAGCCCCTTTTCACTTGCTTCTCCCTTCTTTTCCCCCACATTGCACCCCACCAAGTAACCGCTATCCTGGTTTTAGCATACATGATTTACTATTTATTCCTTATTACTTTTATTCCACATGTATGTATCACAACATAATGCTACATAAGGTCATGAACTCTAGTATCTTTCATTTTAATCAGGCAAAAAACCTTTTTAAGTTTCGATAAGTTCTTGTTTCACTTAGGAAGACATCATGATTTTATATGCATATAAAAATTTAAAAGTTAGACAATTAAGTGTTCACAAAATTGAGCTTCATTTTCAGATTCTTATAGTAGTCTCTGTTAAGCTAATTTATGCTGTAATTTCTTGCATATTCCTTAATGAATATATTCTCCATACTAAATTGGAGAGTTATAGTGCCATAAAGTGAATATAATATAATCAATCAAATAGCTGTTTTTAGTAATCACTTCTTATTTGAATTGAATTTAAGCCAATGACCTGGAGATTATTACTGTACCATTTCGCCTGCTTGGTGTAAAATTTTATTCATTCATTCATTTATTTATTTATTTATTAAAAACAGATTTTATTTATTTATTTTTAGAGAGAGAGGAAGGGAAGAAGTAAGAGAGGGAGAGAAACGTCAATGTGTGGTTGCTTCTTGCGTGCCCCTCACTGGGGATCCGGCCCACAACGTAGATGTGTGCCCTGACTGGGAATTGAACCAGTGACCCTTTGGTTCCCAGGTCGGCACTCAGTCCACTTAGCCACGCCAGCCAGGGCAATTGGTGTATAATTTTATAAGATTTACATAAAAGCTGTAAAAAACCAAAAAGCATTTTGAAAACACAGTATTGTCTAGCAATGGATATTTGTTTTCCTCCTTCATAGTCACTGTAAAGTTGGCCAGTCACATAATGTGTGGAGCATGTAGAAAGTGCCACAGTGAATCTAGAGTCAAATGACGTTTCTTGAGCCATATTTCTTTATTCATCAAATATTTATTGAGTATGTGTTAGGTTAGAGGTACGAGACACAAAAATAATAATACATTGTTCCTGTGTTTAAGAAATTGATAATCTGGATGAGATAAACATATCTAAAAATAGGTATGTCAGCTGATATGTGCTGTTTTATATGAGCGGTAGAGGTAATTAATTCTGCCAGGAGGTTGGGGTAAGAATGAGAAAAATATGAGTGCCAGGGAAGACCTTATATAAGAGGAGATAACTAACTTATCTGTAAGAAGGATTAGGTTTTACTGGGAAGAATAGGACTCTATATGTAGGAAGGTATTACAACAGCAATTTTCAAAGGGTATGCTGGAAGAATTTTTAAAACATGCAATACACGACTATTTAGTTAGAGACACTGACCTCTTTCCCTCGGATTGCCATGTTAAAAAAAAATCGACGACAGCCAACACAGTAATGGCCATCTGGTGTGAATGAATAAAAAATATACCTTTCTTTTTATGAGATCAACAAAAATATATTTTTTGGTGTGTCATAGAGGTAACTGATGTGTGCCATGAGGTGAAAAATGTTGAAAGTCGCTGTATTAAAGTATAGTGGTTAAGAACACAGATTTTTTTAATCCTCAGCCAAGGATATACTCATTGATAGATAAAGCGGGGAGAAAGGGAAAGAGGAAACATTGATGTGAGAGAGGAACATCAATCAGTTGCCTCCTGTATGCACCCTGGCCAGGAATTGAACCTGCGACCTTTCAGTTTAAGGGATGATGCTCCAACCAACTGAACCACCAGCCAGAGCAAGAACACAGATTTCGGAGTTAGCTGACTGGTTTGGAACTGGCTCTGTTGTTTGCTCTGACGTTGGGGATGTTACTTGAACATGCTGAAGTGCTTAACTGCTGGGCAAACGCTAGACATTTACAAAGGAAAGCTGCTGCTATTACTATTATTCTCATGTTATTATTAAACTATATTAAAAGGCAGAGCAGTAGAGAGTGTCGTTTTTCTAAGACTCATGTAATATGGCTGTGAATAGAATGGTGTTTGTTAGGATGATTTGGAGTGTTGGGAGGTATAATGGAAACGCAGCGTAGCCTTGACTGATGTGGCTTAGGAGGTTGCGCATTGTCCAGCAAAGCCAAAGGTTGCTGGTTCAATTCCCAGTCAGGGCACTTGGCTGGGATGTGGGCCAGATCCCCTGTTGGGGGTGTGCCGGAGGCAGCCGATAGATGCTTCTCTCGCACATCAGTGTTTCGCTCTCTGTCTTTCTCCCTCCTTTCCCCTCACTCTAAAAATAAATAAAATCTTAAACAACAACAACAATGGAAAAGCAGGGTAGTAATGCCCTTGGTCCCTGCCTTGATCTCCCAGCCACTCTGCGTGTTGTCCGCTAATGTCATCTGGCTGCCCCCTTCTCTAGACTATTGCTTTCAGCCAAGGCAGCTGTCTTGCTCAGGAGGATTTTCCTCACTCCATCCTGTAGCCAATGATTGACAGATAAAGGCATATAAAAGGTCAGGCCCCTTTGCCTCAAAGCAACACCGACTGTGTGGTACAATTCATGCTCTAGAGCACCTTTGGAAGCTGAGCCCCTAAACCTGCTGTGTTCTGCTCTGCTCACTCCCCTTTTGATAAAACTCCCTCAGGAGTAACTTATACTAGAACCCCTGACTCAATCTCTCAATTCCTGCTGGCTTCAGCCTAAGACCGGTAGTTTAGACTAGATTGGAAAGGTCCTTGGATGCTTGGCTTAGAATTTCAAAGGTCATTCCCAGGGCATTGGGAAGCCTAATGCATTTTAAAAGGATGACTCTAGTAAAGAGTGGCATGGAAAGTGGCTCGAGGCTTGAAATGGGAGCTTTTACACACTTAGGAACACAGAACACCACAATCATTTATCATTGATTAGGATGGGGGACATGAGCTATAAAGTCCATTGTAGGGCTTGGGAAGAACCGAGAAGTCAGATAACTTGAGTGTGGGGACAAGGAATCAAAGAGGTTTGTAGATTGGATAACTAGGCAAATAGTTAATCAACAGTTTTATCAAATAGTTTATTTCAAATAGTTATATCAACTATTTTCAAGTAGTTGAAAAAATAGGACTCTTAGGAAGAGGTAGTTTTGGAGAAAATCCATTTTGGCTCTGTTGAATTTAAAGCACCTTATGGAATGTCATAGGGAGAAATGTTCAGTAAGTTGTAGGAAATACTTGTCTGCAGCATGGAAGATGGGGTCAGGTCAACAACATGAAGGCGTATAGGGCCCCACATAAAATATTGGGAACTCCATTTTTGTCATTTAGAATGCTTTCAGCTGCAAGTAACAAAGAAAAGCTAACTCAAGCTGGTTTAAGACTGAAGGGAATTTATTGGCATATATATCTGAAAATCCAGTGGAAGGGTGGGCTTCCGGGTGGTTTGATCAGGGTTCTGGCTCCATTCATCTACCATTATTTTTGATCCACTACCTTTCTGAGTCAGCTTTGTTCCGAGTCTCACTTTCCTCATGGAGGCACAGTGACACCCGTGATTCTAGGAGTCCGTCAGCAAATTGCATGTTCTAGGCAAAGAGAGAGAGAGCATCTGTGTTCCTGAACTCCTGGCAGAAGTCCTGGCAGAGGGGCTGGTTGATCAGTTTTGGGGGCAGGCATTGTTACCAAAAAAAGAGTTTACTAATTGGTAAAGATCAATTAGGACTTACCTCTGGAGGTGGGATAGGGCTATGCCCACCCAAAGAGCATGGTTGCTCTACGAGGAGGAGGGAGGAGTGAATATTAGAGAGAAAAACACAAAATTCACAAAAGAAACAGACAGGGAAAAAGAGCCAGGGAAACAGAAAAGCGGTGAGAGATGGGAGGAGAGCCCCGGAGAGTACCTCAGCCCAGGGTGGAAAGAGTTTTAAAGAGGGAAAACTAAAATAGTGTCAATTCAAATAGCCTTTGGATTTGCTAGGAGGTCATTGGTGACCCAGAGAAGTGTCTATAGCCTGGGGGGGTGGGGTAGGAAAATAGAGGTCAATTGTGTGGGTGATGAACAATGAATGATAAGGGAGCAGCGAGTAAGTACTTTTTAAAAAAAAGAAATTAAGCGATAAATAGAAGGTGGTAGTTTAAGAAAGAACTGGGTTAAGGGAGGCTAAAAAAGGAAACCTAAAAAATGATTATGGGAGACATTTTACCCGTGTTTGCTGGATGAGGGGAATGAATTTAGAATTTGACTCAGACAGCTTAGCTTGTTCACTCTCTGGCTCTAAAGACAGCTTTTGTGTGGCCCAGGGCAAGTCACTCAGTGTTTCCTCAGTCTCTTGAGAAGTGGTGGTCATAGTAAACATTTCACAGGAACTATGGATCAAGAAAGATAATACGTAACAGAGGTTTGTCTTCTAAACGGTTATACAAATGTTAGTTGGTTTTAAGCACACTGTTTATGTAAACCCTATCTTTTCATAAAAGAATGTAAGGTATTACAGAACTACTAGTAGGTAGAGCTGAAAGGCATGAGACGGGAGGGTGGAGGGAGAGAGAGAGGTAGAGAATATGAATGAATGAATTAAACATGGTCCCAGTTCAGAAGTTATTATTCCTCTTAGCACAGCCATGTGTCTCTGCAAAGTGAAAAGGTCTTAGATTTTACTTCACTTTGTAAAGGCCCTTTGTTGATTTGCATATATACAATTTCAGTTCCCTTTGGAACGAGAGGGAAGGAAAAAATGTTTATTGTATACAATATACATTTTATTGTTATACAATATACAATTTCAGTTCCCTTTGGAACGAGAGAAGGAAGGTACAAAATGTTTATTGTTCACGTTATCAAGATGACATATTTGATGTTGTTGCAAAGTTTAGTGATAATGCTAAGTGTTTAATAGTAGCAGGTGCTGTCAGTTCATGTGTCAGTGGTGTATGATTTATTTTATTTTAGTCTTTTTCGTTGTATGATTAATTTCAGCTTTGGTGCCAGAGCCAACGCTTTTAGCCACATTTTAGTCAAAATCTAAAAGTGCTGGATCAGCCCTGGCTGGTGTGGCTCAGTGAGTTGAGCATCAGCAAACTGAGGGGTCGCTGGTTTGATTCCCTGTCAGGGCACATGCTTGGGTTGCAGGCCAGGTCCCTGGTTGGGGGCGTGGGAGGCAGCCGATTGATGTTTCTCTCCCTCTCTTTCTCCCTCCCTTCTCCTCTCTCTAAAAAATAAATAAAAATCTTTAAGTCTTAGATCATATGTTCTTATTATTTATTCAAGTTGGTAGACCTTGTACAGTCATTAAATATAATTTTACTTCTATACGTTTCTGTTTCTTAGGTTGAACAGTGTCATTCTATGCTTAATTTTAAGCATTCTGATGCTTTGAAGTATAGGGACAATATAATGGTAAGGTGATGGTGAAGGTAAAATGAGCTTAAAAAATCTAGTTAATATTAGTGGCTACCTTTGTTAGTTCTCTATAAATACTTGATAAATATATGAGAAAGCATCAAGTGAATGGGTACTTCAACATAACACACTTGTTGAAAAAATGCTGGGACTTAGTTTTGAATCAATTCAGAAAAACAGTTTCCTTAACTGCATCTCAGATTCCATGCTGGTTTCCATCGTGGGGATGGCACTGTACACGGGCTACGTCTTCATGCCGCAGCACATCATGGCGATACTGCACTACTTTGAAATTGTACAATGACCGAGATGTGACCAGATGTGAGAGTTTCCTTAGGAAAGAACCACCCTCTGAAGTTGGAATGAGACTTCATCAGATGTCATGAGAAACTCTACTAGATGTCAGCGTAACCAACCCGATGAATATAAAGACTAAAATTCATGAGCGGATCAGGAAAATAATCCTGACTCATGTGTTGTGTTCTTTATTTTTAATTTTAAAAGAGGCTCTTGTATAGTAGTTTTTGTCTATTTTAACATTGTAGTCATTTGTACTTTGATATCAGTATTTTCTTAACCTTTGTGACTGTTTAAATATTACCCCGTGAAAGCTTTTCTTAATGTAACTTTGAGTACATTTTAATTGCCTTCTATTTCTAAAACCCAAAGTCATTAGTTGGGCTTTATTGTTCTTGCTATTGTATGGCATATACATCTGCCTGGATATATTTCTACTCTTGACCAAAGTTTTGTAAGAACTGGGGCAGGGGGTTGGGGAGGGAGGATATTTTATTGAGAACTATTTACAAGAGACTTACCTGTGCGTTTGAACTCAGGAGTACAGGTTTAGCGATCTCGGCTCTAACAGCTTCTGCTTTAAAACTGTTAAAGCGTTTCTTAACAATGAAAAAGGAAGATCTTGCGAAAGTTAAAAATAAGGAACATTTCACCTTTTAAATATTTAATTCGTATGTGGACTCATTTCCAGAAAACTTTGGTGATGATCCTTGTGACAGAAGGTGGTTAAGTAGCATCATTATGTAATGCTTACATAGCATAGAGTTTTTAATAGAAAGGAAATCAGTTTCCTCTGAGGGTCATTATTAACGGTATTATAGTTCCTTAAGTTTAGTTTCATGATTGTAATGGGTGCTGCAAATGCATTTGAACATTGTCATAAAACATGATGAGATGAATTGGTAAAAGCTGTAACAAAAGAAATGTAAACTTGGTTAAAATCCTTTCTTTCCTTCTTTGTATTGTTTTTTAAAAGATTTTTATTCCTTAAATGTAAAATGACTAATTTTTTGATGTAAACTCATTAAAGTCAAAGAGAGAAAAATCAGCTGCTTGTAGCAGTATATTTTTTTCCTCAATGGTTAAATATTGATTTAGTGTTTCTATTTCTGAATTGATTGCTGTGGACATTTAAGCAGTAAGTATATCTTAACATGCCTTTCAACATAAAAGTATTGCTGATTTAAAAAAACAGACACATTTTACTGTGTTTTCCAGAATAAATTTTGCTGTTTTTTAAAAATGTAAGTATTTTTGGCCTAAATTTTAAGGACTAGACTTGTGAGGTATTTTCTAGTCTGGAGGTAACAAGTGATGTGTAAAATTTTGTTTTCTTTTAAAAATTATTATTTTTTTTATCCTCACCCGAAACATGCCCATTGATTTTAGAGAGAGGGGAATGGAGGGAGAAAGAGAGGGAGAGAAACACTGATGTGCGAGAGAAACATCGATTGGTTGCCTCTCACACATGCCCCAACGGGGACTGAACCCGCAGCCCAGGCATGTGCTCTGACTGGAAATCAAATTGGCAACCCTTCCATCTATGGGATGACGCTCCAACCAACTGAACCACACTGGCCAGGGCAAATTTTGGTGTTTTTAGAGTCAATCTATATCATCACTATTAGATAGGGATGGTGAGGTTAGTATGTACTTATTTAGTTTTGAAGTGTTTAGTTGGATATGGTCATGTCTGAATGGTATTCATACTATCTCAAGCAAAATAATGAATATATAAAAATAATGAATAAATCAGGGAAGCACATTCTTACCAACTGATTAAATGTCTGTTGTATTTGTTAGCAAACAACAAGTGGGGAGATTATTCCACTTTATCTGTTTATAAGAAGGTATTTATTACACAATTCTCCATGTGTCTCTTATGTTTCTGTATGTCTTGCAAACAGATGTACTGACTGCCTTTATTCTGGAATATTTTTTAATGAGATTTGTGTGATAGAGAGCATAGAGAAGAGATAGTACCCCATCCCAGAAAAAAGGGCAGATTTCCTCAGAGCCTAGCAAAATAGAGAGTGTCTTCTTCTGGAGCAAAGGGGACTAGAAAAGATTTACGTTCCTTGTGCTCAGGGTTTCTTTCCTGTAAGGCAACCCTCTGCATGTACTGCTATCACGTGGCCCTCTTCGCATTGTCTTGTTGGAATTGGGGCTGAGGACCAGAACAAGAAAACGATGCTTTGGCTATTGCTATGAGTAATGAAGTCCTTTGTGTCTGACCCTGGAATCTCGTGTCTTCTGTCAGCACTTAGGAGGCTGTACCAACCCGCAGGCAAGGTAAAGTCTCAGGCCCTTCACAGTTCTTGACAGTTTTGGTGATGAGGAAGGGAGGCCGACAGAGACATGGTCTGCTGGTAGGTGAAGGATAATGGCCCCCAAGGCCAGACTGAGAGATGAGACAGTTCCCTGGTACCCAGTAGTAAATGCTTTTGCCCAGGTATTGGGTCGGTTAGGGTAATAGGGGCCCCTCAGTATCTTATTTGTTAATTAATAATTCGAAGCTGAGCAGTGAGAGGTGGGATTGAAACAAGCTGCCTAAATGGTGCCTTAGTTCTAGTTCACTCTGCTCTGGGCGGGTGGAAGTAGGACTCTTATGACAATGGGACCTTCGTGTGGTTCGTTAGGGTAAACGTGAGTGAGTGACTGCTGACATGGACTGCAAAGCCTTGCGTATTGGCTCAGAGCTGCTCTGCCTTTGCGCCCCCGTCTGTCTCCTCTTCTACCCTGACTTCACTTGCATTAAGGAGAAATAGGATGAAGGGTAAGAGCCAATACACACCTGCCTGAACATGCTGGGGAACTTTGCAGAGGGGAAAGATCAAACTTTTATGACTCGGTTCGTTGTAGCCCCCCACGTCATTATCCTATCCAGTCCTGTGGGAGCAGTGGGCACCAGAATCCAACTCATGGAGTTTGGGCAATTTTTGCAATGGACCAGGGAAATTAATGTGACCCTGTTGGGTGGAGCCCTTTGGGCCTATTTAATGTACTGTTGCAGCTTCCACTGACGATTGCATAAAATAGGTCCTTGAATCATGTTATTTTATTTAATGTTGTTTCACTATGACATTATGAGAAAAAAAAAAAATGGATTCCCGGCTGGGGCCACTGTCATTGTGGAGTTAGCACATTCCCCCCATGTCTGCATGGGTTTCCCCCAGGGACTCTTGTTTCCTCCCACATCCTAAAGATGAGAACATGAGGTGAACTGGTGTGTCTACATTGTCCCAGTCTGAGAGTGTATGTGTATGTGTGCGCACGCGCGCGTGTGTGTGTGTGTGTGTATGAGAGAGAGAGAGAGAGACAGAGACAGAGCATGTGGCCCTTGGGTGGAAGGACATCCTGTCCAGGACGGGGTTTTGCCTTGCACCCTGAGTTGCTAGGACAGGCTACAGCCACCTGACCCTGAACTGAAGTAAGTAGGTTGGAAAAGGACTATTTTACTTGTTTTTATTCATCTTTCTTAAATGTATATATAGCTCACATCTATTTAATGTTTAATATTAGAAGTGTTCTTGGTCTTCGTTTAGAAGTTTGGTGATGTTTTCGTGACCAGAAATATGCCATAGGAACTTAACTCTTGTTTATATCAATTATCCTATGATAAAATTAGCTTTGTGATACATCATTTCACTTAAAGATCTAGTTGCCAAGAACCTGTTGACAATGTGAAGTGAGGACTTACTGTAATTGGTATCAGTGTTTATGTGTCTGCATTATGAATGTTTATAAGTACCACAGGTGATTTTCACTTTTTGGGTGGAGATGCATTTAAGAAGTACTAGTACCCTGGAGGCCCCACAACCCTAATGAGCCCTTGGAGCTACAAGTCTCTGTGACTAATGATTCAACCAATTAGATTCTGGCAAAAAGAGGCATCCTCTATCTGAGGTGCTTCTTGGATATTGGGAATCCTTGGCCTCCTTGCCCCCCTAAAATTGCTATCCTTTTGAAAAGCAGCTATGAACCTGCCATTGGGCTGTTTTTGAAACTGACCCACGGAGGCCTTGTGACTCTTCGGCCTGATAGTCCCATTTTGGGTGGATCGACCGGATCAAAGACAGACAAGAAGGGGAGGTTCACACAAGATGCACCGTCAAGTGGAAATGCCAGAATTCAGCTGACTTCGCTCCAGGAGCTTCTCTGGTTCCCCTGAGAAGTGGCAACCGTCTTTCTGGGGTTCTTTATCTCTTGTTCTGCTGCCGGAAGCAAAACTGCTGCTTCAGTGGGGACCTCAGTTCGCAGCGATTACCCGAAGTCCAGTGGCCCAGTTCACTGAGGATTTGGCCTAAACCTGATGTTTCCACTGAGCTTCTGCTACTGTTGAGCCTTGGTCCCAGCTTTGCAGAACCCAGCACGGGCACGGTTGCTCCATTCATGTGCAAAACTCCAGGCTGTTCCCACAGCCCTGGCCGATGCTCCCCTTAATGAAACTTGTATTTTTACTGACCTTTGAGATGTAGCGAATGGTCTAGCAGTTTGGTCTGTCACTTAGAAAACTACAGGTTGGTAGGTTGATGATACCTCTCTTTGGGGCTGCAAAATGTGATAAATCACAACTGCTGATCAAACTACCTGGGCCACTGAGGCAGATGCCCATAATAGGGGCAGTTTTCTGGTATCAAGCTGCTGCTCATGTCAAGGCTATGCCGCCCGTTACTGCCTGGGGCCTCATTGTACTGGACATGGCAACACAGCTGCTGTCTTGGGCTCAGCTCCAAGTTAAGGACCCCGTTTCTGATCCACACCACTGCAAGGCAGACTGGGGCCTGCTGCCGAACGGGTTTCAGTGAGGGGGGAGGGTCACACTGCGCGGGCCTTCACCCCTACCCCCTTGCTCTTGGAAGATTGAATGTACCAGACTTCTGGTCACCTCTAGGGCTACCTGATGTGTCTTACAGCTGTTGACACTTTTTCAGCCTACAGTATTTCTATTCCAGCCTAATCAGCTAGTTCCAGCCCCTCTACTGTGTCTTTTGAAATTAATCCGTGTCATGTTTTCAGCTTTCTGGACCATTTATAGCTTGATAATGGTGTGCTTTTTTTATTAGAAAAGCTACTCAGCAATGTGCTAATAATCAAGGTATTTGATGGGCATATTGTGCTCTCTGTCATTCCCAAGCATCTGATAGTGTTGAATACTGGAAAGACCTCCTCAGAATAGTTTCAGATAGATTTTTGACTTCAGTTTCCTCATCTCTCTTGGTTCACATACTTTAATAAGGCACTTTGGTCACTGAATGTGGCTGTGCTCAGAAAGACATCACCTCCTCTTCACCACTTCCTGGTTAATGATCATGTATTGGCTGTTTTCAGAATTTTTGCAGTGTGCTCGTTGAAAATCACTGCCTTAGGCCGTGGGAAGGGGAGGATGGAACTCTAATGATATTTTATCTTTCAGAGCCACCCTGGATCCCTCCTCAGGAAGGAAGATGCTGTGGTGTGGCTCTTCCAACTGCTGCAAACACTTTAAAGGGAACCGACTGCTGAATCTGCCGTCTTCCTCCTCCACTCCCAGACAGCTCTGACCACGATTTTGATTGCCATTCACCTTGACCTTACCAAGAAATCTGTCAGATAAAACAGAGGATAGCCCCAGCTTCTGCATCTCCCATGCAAAACACTGGTTAACCCCTCTGGTTTTCTTCTATCCCCATAGCCATTGCTCAGTCATTCAGGGGGCGGGGGTGGGCGTGAATGAGTGCCGCCTTTCTAGTGGTATGGACAGGACAGTTTGGATGGACAACTCTCAGGCAATTCCTCCAAAAATGGACTAGATTCAATTATTTAAACCGCATGGGGAATCCTAACTAAGGCTTACCAGCTTGCAAGGAGGCCCCGTTGGAGGGATATCAGCCTATGCCCTCTGAAGGACGTAAGTCCCAATTGAGGAAGCCAACAACTGAAAACATTTTCTTCCAGGGGTATCATGTGTCCCTTCTGGACTTTATTTATTGTGTGGAAGCCAGGAGTTATGGACAATCACAAGACACCTTTGAGTATAAAAGGAAACACCATTGATAGATCATGTGGCCCTCAGATGACCAAGAAATCTCTCCAAAGTGAGGCTCTCTAGAAGGATAACTGACTTATTATTTATGCACACCTTGTGGGCAGTTATCCCTGTAATAGGAGTCATCCAGTTGGGAAAGGTAGCACAAAATTCGTGATTTTAGCTGAAGCGATTAATGATACTGCCTTAGCCCTGGAAGGAATGCAGGTTGGCCTCAGCTCATGAACCGAAGTTGTTATAGCTGGGAGAACTGCCTCGGGCTTCTTTCTCATGGGCCAGGTGGCGTCTGTGCAATCTCTGTAATGTCTTGCTGTGTCTAGTTTAATGCCTCGGGCCAAGTGGAAAGGTCAATACAGAAACTTAACAAAATGAAAACCACTTGACTTTTCTTAGGTAAACCCACATGGTTTATGGGATTTGTTAAATTGGCTGGTTCAGGACTCTGGGGACCATGGTCAGATCAACACAGGACGGCCTCATCCTGCTGCTTGGAGTCCTGTGACACTAGCCTTAGCTAAATGTTGTGTCAGACAAATTGACTTGGTTCCAACCCCTCTGTTGATTAGACTAATTACAGTGGTGATGGAATGCCATAAGGATGTGTAGAAACCACCGTGTTGGGGCGTAAACGTTGTTGGGAAATAGTTCTTTGTGGGCCTCTCACATTTCTGCATGTCTTGTGAACAGTGGCTCTAATTGTCTTTGTTCCAAACTGTTTTTTCAAGGATGTTTGTAAAGGGAACAGTCTTGAAAGATGTAGCGTCTCCTTTAAGAGCTAAGGGTAGGTTTGCTTAGAACCTTGGAAGAGATAGTGTTTACCTCTGGAACAAAAGGCTGACATGCTTATTGTCCAGTTTAAAATGAGTTGGGTTCTCTAAGCTCAGGGGTTCTTGCCTCTAATGAGATCCACTGTACGTGTAGATGACACCGAGGCCCTCTTTGTGTGTCCCTTTGGGAATTAGAGCTTGGGAAACCGGAACAAAAAGGCACTGATACCAGCTATTGCTACTGCTCTGGGCAACAAAGACTTTTATCTGTAACCCTGGAGCCTCCTGTCTTCCGTCCACTCCCATAACACAGTTATTGGGCTAACTGGTTAGCCTGAAAGCAGGATAAAATCTCAGTCCCTTTATTCTTTTCCAATTTACTTTGAGCAATAAAATGGTACCATGGTTTAATGAAAGCATTTTTTTTTTTCTTGGTATTTGTTTTCTTGCTTTGTCAGCTTTCAGCCTTCTAAATGTACATGAAACCTTGATTGTATGAGTTTTTAAAAATATTTTACAAGGAAATTCCAGTTCCCATGAATCTGTAATGTTCACCAGGGTTTTTAAGAGCACACTATGTGTCCTTACACATTGTTTTACTGTACTAAATTGAACTCTTTACAAAGCCTAGTTGGTCAAGCTATTCATAAGAACTATCTGTTTTACTCCCTCCTCAAAGAGGGAAGGCTAGTTTAGTAGTCCAGGTAGACAAAGATGGTAACTTGGACAAGGGTGGTGGCACTGGTGGTAGAAACAACATTATATGGTGACTAGTTAGATTTAGAGGGTGAGATGGGGACGAGAGTCTAGGTTTTTGTCTTGAACAAGTTGGTCATCAATGACATTCACTAATAGAGGGACTGGGCGGAGGCAGGGAAGAATCAGATATAGAGGTGATCATGCAGGAATTAAGTGGGGTCATAGATGCTAAAGGACTTTGTAAGTCGTAATAAGAAGTATGGATTTTATCCTGAAAGCAGTGATGAGTCACTGAAGAGTTTTAAGGGAGGGAGTGATACCAGATTTGCAGTTTAGAAAGACCACCCTGGTTACAGTTGAACATGGATTGGAAGGGATGAAAACTTCTGTAGGAAAACTTTTAGGAGGCTGTTAGAATAATTCAGGCAATGTATGGAGATGAGAACTTTGTTGCAGTGGAGATGAGACATGAATAAAACTGAGAGATATCAAGGTAAAGGAGAGATAGAAGTCATGGTTGCTGACCAGATCTTTGGCTGACTCATTTGAGTGGTTAGTGGTTCTGATGTGGGACTCAAGAGTTGGAAAATTTTAGTTTAGGTAATCAATGTATGTAAAAATCTGTTGTTCCAGGAACTGAAGGTATGACCCACCTTGACTCCAGGAGACCATATGCAGTTCCACCTTCGTGCCTCAGGAGGACTGCCAGCAATCCAGATGGCACCTGAGCCACTGTACTCCGGGGGGAGAGTCCACCCGCCCAGGACACAGACGAGAGGATGCTGCAGCTTTTCTCTGAGTAACTTTTCCCCTGAATTCCAAACCCCTTACCTACACTTTTCTTCTCCTTATAAAAGGGTTGGTTTAAAATAGAATTTAAGATGGCCTCTTAGGGTACAAACCTACCATCTTCTCAGACTGCTAGCCATCTGAATAAAGCGCTCATAAAGGTTCAATCCCTGTCTCTGCTTGTGGGTTCTGGTAGTGACAGGCAGCATGAATGTCAGCTTTTCTGGTTTCAGTTCCATTCATTAATAATTAATATAAAAAGATGAATGGGTTTGGTATAGGAGAAAATCATTTCAGTTTTTGATATATTGAATTTGATACTAGTGAAATATTTGAGTGAAGTTGTTTAGTAGTCTGATGAGTATGGAGATATGATAGTCAGAAAATGGGTCTGGGCTGAAGATTACATATATATGTAGAGAGATAGACAGACATAGATATATATCATATATATTAAGGAGTCATAGATGATAAATGAAGTGAAAGGAAAGGATGAAAAGTTCCTTGGACGCGTATTGAAAGCAGAGGTTCTTGATCTTGTGTCTGAAAAACTCCGGAAATTATGTGCAAAATTATATGTAAATTTCTTGAGGAGCTTTCCTAGTATTTTAATCAGATTTTCAGAGTCATCATTGACTTGATTAAGAACCACTGTTATAATCTATATTTGAATTTTTTGCAATGAACATGAATTAATTAGTAATTAGAAAATCCTATGGCAGTATAAGCTAGACCGGAACATGACAAAATGGGGAGAAACTGGCACTGTTCATAATATAAAAAACATTTTGGGAATCAATAAGAAACAGAGTTCCATAATTCCTTATCAAAAACCCTTGGGACTATAAATATTTCAGAGTTCTATGCTTGGGGGAAAAAAATATTTTTTTAATATGCCAAGTGAGGTTCAGGGCAGTATGCAATTAATTAAATACATTTTTAGTTCTGCAGTGAAATAATGCGAATATTCACACAAAATGAGATAAACAGAACTATCAATATCCTTGCATCAGTCCAGAGAAGGTTTTGCTACCAAATGGGTTGTGAACAACTGAACATTTTTAGAGTTTAAAAAATTTTTTGAATTGCTGATACGAGATTATTGATTTGTAGTAACATTTCAGTAAAACACTGGGCAAAGAGCAGAAACATCACAAAAGATGAAATAGGAAATATCCAGTAAACGTATAAAAAGGTATTTAGCTTCACCGGTAATCAAAGGATGCCAAATAAAACAAGATCGCTTTTGTGACCTGTCAGATTGGCAGAGGCTGATAACCTGGGATTGGCCTGGGGAGCCGGGCAGCTCGTTGTGGGGAGCAGAATTCTCAGATGGCCCTGTGGTCTCTGCCTGCTGGCCTTGTGTTCTGTAGAGCCCCCTTGCCTTGCCAGTGGGTAGGACCCATGATTTGCTTCTATAACAACAGCTGTGATGGGATGTCACCTCCATGATTGTTACATTTTATAAGACTCTCCGTTGGCACACTGGAGAGAGAGCCTTTTGCTGGCCTCTCTCCAGTGTGCAAAGAAGCAAAGAACCAAGCTCTGACCTTACTCTGTAGAGGGCCATGAGTCAGGGAACCGAGCGAAGCCTCTAGCAGCCAATAAGAAGCCAGACCCTCATTCACAGCGCAGCAAGGCAGAGAATTCTTCTCTATTTGAGTGTCCGGTTGAGAACACAGCCCAGCTGATGCCTTGACTGCAGCCTTGTGACACCCTGAGTGAAGGACACAGGAAAGCTGTACCTGCACTCCGGAGCCACAGAAATTTTTATGCTTTTAAGTTTGTGATAATTTATTATGCAGCAATAGAAACCTAATATATCCGTGCTGGCAGAAGTAAATATTGTTCCAAACAAGAGGTGTCAGTATTTAAAAAGAAAAAAAGAAACACAAAACAAGCAAACAAAATATATATGCCTTTTGACCCAGCAGTTCTACCCTTGGGCTGTAGACAGGGATATAAAATTGTATGTTCAAGGATATTAACCGAGATGAGTCTTAAAATAGTACAAAAGTGGTAACAAGATGAAGGGCTGTTCATAGAGGACTGGTTAAATTACGGTGTATCATACTGAGGACTGTTAAACAACCCTTAAAAACGATGTACCCATCTAGTTTTGGTTATGGAAAAACAGCAAGTAAGAAACGTTATATGCTAGATACCGCAATGGGCCATCTTTTTACTGTCAAAGGGCATGATGTATTTTAGGTCTGCTATTCAAATAGGCTTCTTCATCTCTAAGTCCAGAATTAGACAAAATTTCTCTCTCAGTCACAGGCAGCGCTGGGCCAGGGCGGGGGAAAAGCCAGGCTTTGAGGAGCAGCCGAAGTGTGCTCCCCCTGGGCAGCTCATTCCCGAGAAGAAAGGTGAATATGGGTCTTGCATTCCCCGTTCTTCCCAAATTTCCAAACAGGTAAGTCACTCAGGAGGAGAGAGGCCAGGAGTGCCTTCAAGCAATTCTCCTTTTGGTGGCAACACTGGCCTCTGATTCTGCCCTCCATGGAACAGGTGCTCCTCTGAGGGACACATCTGAGTCCTCTGCCGTCACTGCTGTGGCAGCAAGAGACGTGGGGGCTGGGAGAGCTGGGCCAGCGTGGACAGCCCTGAGAGTCTTTGGGTATTTCTGGAGGAGATCCCTGAGAAAGGATGAAGCAATTTAGATATTCAAGGAGAGGTGGCCTTACTTTGCAGCTAGAGGAGGAGGGGTCTGGGGACATACTGATTACATATCTCTGGGCTGACCACACCCAAATTTATCATGCAATTCAGACATTGTTTCTGAGCACCTGTCTTTATTTCCTGCTATGTATTGGAGACCCTAATTTCTTCTTTTTGGCCCCTAAGACCTGATCCTGTTTCAGTGTTCCCCAGTTTCATAAATTGTATTCCCAAGCTCAGTTACCCAAATCAGAAACCTAGGATTTACCCTTATTGTTTCCCTTTTTCTCATTTGCCATTTCCAGTCAACCATCAAGTTTTGTTGATTTCACCTCCTAACTAATTGATCTGAACTGTCCACTTTTTATTTTATTACTTTTTTCTTACCTACACTGCCATTAGTCCATCCATGCCTACCACCTGTAAATAAATCCATTCTTAAAACTTTTTTGTGTGCTCAAAACACTTCTGAGGCCAAACGTATGGGTTTGTTTTTTCCCCACACCCAAACCAATTCTCCAACACCAGCTGAGTGTCCTACATTTCAATTACATTCTGACACTATCTCGCTGGAGATAGTATCAGATTCCGCAGGTTAAGGATCCAGTCCCACGAGACTACCCCGACTTTCAATGCCAGTGGAAAGCCCCGAACTTCTGCACTTCTGACCTATCGGTTGGAAGTCAGAGGTTCCCAGCAACCCTTCCTCGAGTTTGATAATTTGCTAGAACTCAGGAAAACACGTTACTTTCTATTCTTCATTTATTATAAAGAATACGCAGGAACTAAATACTCAGGAGCTAAATGGAAGAGGTACCTGAGGCATGTTCTGTGGGAAGGGGCCCGGAGCTTCCACGCCCTCTCCAGGTGCACCACCTTCCCATCGCCTCAGTGTGTTCACCAGCTGAGAAGCTCTCCCATCGCCATTGTTGAGGGCTTTAATCAGAGATTTCATTGTGTGGACATGATTGGCTAAATCATTGGCCATTGGTAATTAGACTCAATCTCCAGACCCTCTGCTTTCCCTGGGGAGTGGGGTGAGGGTGGGCTGGGGCTGAAAGTTCCAACCCTTGAATCGCAAGATTGGTGCCTCGTTCCTCCGTCCTCCCTCCTGAAGCTGTCTAGGGTTCCATCAAGAGTCCCTCATTAACTTAAACACAGGTATGGCTGAACAACGAAAAACAATTCTCTCACCTTCATCCCTTAGGAAAGTCCAAGAGTTGTAGAAGCTCTGTGCCAGGAACATAAGACAAATACCAAACACGTTTTTCTTATCACGATAATCTTACTCCTTCATGATGCATTCAGACTGATCTCTGAAGGAAGAGTTTAGGTTATATCACTTCTACCTAAAACCCACCATGGTTTTCTACTCTATTTGGGATCAAATCCCAAATCCTTACCATGTTCCACAAGGTGTGGGTGACCCCCCCACTCTGTGCTTCAGAAGTTTCTCATGTGATCGTCAGCCCTCCCCCACCCACCCCGCTGAGCCTTCTTCGCATCTCAGCGTATTTACCCAGGCTCCTTCCCCTGCCCCTCGAGTGCTTCCCCACTCTCCTTCTAGATGTGCCCTTGTCCACCAGCACAGGTGTCTGTTCCTCAGGAAACCTCTGTGACCCTCCAGACTAGGCAGTGGGCCCTGCAACACAGTGTCAATTAGCATAATTCTAGTGATGTCTGTTATAAGTTGTTTCTTTCCTACTTGCCTACAAAAACTTTGAGAGTAGATCTTGTGTCTGTCTTGTTCATTTTTACTTTAGTATCTGTAAATACAACTGGGATGAAAAAACATTTCGGAGGGATAAAAACTGTTTTTTTCCTTAGTTCCTATTCCATGAAACTGACCCGCAGCTTCCCTTTCCTTTAACATTTTAATAGCGGATCTTATAATGGATTCTTAAAGATTATACTCTTGAAAAAGCAAGGCCCATTAAAAATAGAAGTAGCTTCCCTCCCCAAGTGTAAAAATAATACGAGCTTATTGTAAAAAAAAAATTCAGGAAAATTGGATAGCACTTCTCAATTTTTGTTAAAATCATCATCTTATTATTTTAATAAATACTTGTTGAGAGCCTGTTATGTGCAAATACTTTATACACAGAATCCTTAAACTAGCCCTGCATGGTGAGCATCGTCTCTAGCTTACAAACAAGGAAAGCAAGAGACCTTCCAAGGTCACAGACTAACAACCGTTGAGCCTGCGCACCGGAGCTTGTGAGCAGGTTTATGCCCGGGGCACCCAAGCCGGGAAGCTCTGTGTGCCTCGTTCTGTGACGTGCTTCCTAGCCAGGATGATCATCGGTGGTTTTCTGATCCGGGAGACCTGTGATGGAGCCCGGACATCCTTACTAGTCAGCTATGCTATTCTACAATTATAGTTCTGCAACACCAGACAGTTTCCTTTCCTTAGTTTAGAGAAAAGTATCCGCAGGCCAGGCTTATTTTTGATCATTCCATTTGGGGTGTCAAGTTGTTTGTGCCCATGTAATTCATTTTTTTATAAAAAATCTTTATTGTAATTACCATTTAGTCCTCTCATACCCTACTCCCCCCAGCCATCATCACGCCGTTGTCCATGTCCACGAGTCCTTTTTCCTTTCTGCTCAATCCCTCCACCCCCTCCCCTCCATCCCTCCCCAGTAGCTGTCATCCTGCTGTGCATCTCTGAGTCTGTCCCCCTTTTCCTTGTTAGTTCAGTTTGTTCATTAGATTCCACGTAGGAATGAAATCATACGGGATTTGTCTTTCTCTGACTGGCTTATTTCACCTAGCATAATGTTCTCCAGGTCCATTCATGCTATTGTAAAGGGTAAAATTTTTTTTTTTTATGGCTGAGTAGTATTCCATGATGTAAATGTCCCAGACTCGTTTTAACCACTCGTCTGTTGATGGACACTTGGGCTACTTCCATAACTTGGCAGTTGTAAATAGCACTGCAATGAACAGAGGGGTGCTTATGTTCTTTTGAATTGGTGTTTTGGATTCCTTCAGATATATTTCCAGAAGTGGGATTGCTGAGTCAAAAGGCAGATCCATTCTTAATTTTCTGAGGTATCTCCATACTGTTTTCCACAGAGGCTGCACCAGTCTGCATTCCCACCAGCAGTGCAAAAGGGTTCCGCTTTCTCCACATCCTCACCAGCACTTGTTATTTGTTGATTTATTGATGATAGCCATTCTGACAGGTGTGAGATGATAACTCATTGTGGTTTTAATTTGCATTTCTCTAATGATTAGTGACATTGAGGTAATTCACTTTTGCCAGCAAATCAACCCTAAACGTGGAAGTCCTCCTGCACAGATCTGCCTGTTAAGCTCTGGTTAAATTCTTCTGTGGTTAAGGTCTGTTTGATTCCAGGACCCCTTACCTCTCTGCTGCCACCTTTTGTACCTGGGCCATCTTGCCTGGGGACTGTGAGCCCCTGGGATCTTCAGGATGTGGGCTCAAGTTGAAGACGAAGAAAGGAAGAGATCAGAAGTGAGGTAAGCAATGCTGGGAAATGAGAGAGAGAGAGAGAGAGAGAGAGAGAGAGAGAGAGAGAGAAGGAAGAGGAAAGGGAAGGAGGAAAGAAGGGGAGGTAGAGAGAAGAATCTAGAACACAGGAATATTTTGTGATTACAGAGTAATGAGACTCATTTTTCTTGTGTGGCTGATAATACATCTCCAAAGGTAGTTTTATTAGGTGAGTCCCAAACATAGATTTTAAGCATTTAGAAATGTTGCATGAGAGAGAACAGAACTGAACTGAAACTTTAGAGGAGAAAGGTTGGACTAGTGCCATGACAAAGATTTTTCATTTAGTGGAGTCAAGGCCATCGCTGGTTTTGAGGACTTGCATTTGGCTGCCACTCAAGCCAAAGCTTGACCACATAAAACAGCCCTGAGGTGGAGAATCAAAGGCTAAGATGTGCAGTGAGAATGAAGGCTGGGGTGTGCACATTCAAGGGAAAGCTATTTCAGATACACTCTAGCTGCAGGGTGAAGTTGCTGGCGCAGGGCAGTGGCAGCTCAAGATGTGGGTGCCCATCAGTTCCAAAGGCAGCAGAAGGACCAGCAACCTGATTGTTGATGCCAGTGTGTGCTCAAGGAGAACTTGTACTGGATGGAATATTTTGTAATTTTTTGAAATGGTCATTGAGTTATACTAACTCTTCAAATATCTTCTTACATGTAACTGTTAAAAATGTCCTAAAATTGATAAAACTCAGTGTTGGTAAGTATGTAGAGAAATGGCAGTTTTCACTCATTATTGGTAGGAGCGGGAATTGGTATAGACGTTTGGAAGGTAGTCCAGTGGTACTGAGTGTTTTAATGTTTGTATCATTCCATCCAGTAGTTATATGTCTATAAATTTATCCTTCAGAAATACTTGCTCAGGTTCGTTATGATAAATGTACAAGGGTATACATTTAGTATTTTTAAAACTTTTTTTTGTGTGAAACAAAGCACATTCAAGAATATTCATAAAATTCACACATATGGCTTAATGACTAATTACGGAACAAGCATTTATGTCACCAACACTCATACCAAGAGAGATATAACAATGCCAGTTCCCCAGAAGTCCGCGTGTGTCCTTCTCCGTTACTACTCTCCTTCTCTCTTGACAGCCTCTTTCCTGACTCTCATATTTGCTAGAACTGGGCCATCCAGTATGGTAGCCACTAGCCACATGCGACTAATAAGCACCTGAAATATGGCTAGTTGGAATTCAGATGTGCTGTAAGTGTATATTTACGCTGGATTATGAAGACTTAAAAAGAAAGTATAAAAAAGACTATGCAACCCTTCATTAATAATTTTTAATATTGATTACATATGGTGCTGATAATATTTTGAATATATTGGTTTAAATAAAATATATATTAACTTCACCTGCTTTTTCCCTGTTTAATGTAACTACTAGAAAATTTAAAATTACATTTAGAGCTTGCTTTTGTGGCTCACATTATATTTATATTAGACCTCACAGCTCTACACGTAACCACTATCTTGACTATTTGATAGTAATTTTCTTCCTTTGTTTTTTAGAGTTTACCACCTGTGTATGCAACCATAAAACAATATAGTGTAGTTTTGCATAATTTTGAAATTTATACAAATGGAGAATGCTTTGTGTATTGCATCTCATTTCTTTTGCTTATGTTTGTGCAATTAATCCTGTTCTTACATATAATGATAATTCATTCATTTTTATTGCTGTATACAGTATTCCATTTTGTGAATATATACAATTTGTTTATTCACTCTACTATGATAATTTATACTTCTACAGCAGTATATGAAAATTATAGCATTATTTTTATTTATAGAGGGGAAGGGAGAAAGAGAGGGAGAGAAACATTGATGTGCAAGAGGTACATCAATCAGTTGCCTCTCACATGCACCCAACTGGGGACCTGGCCTGCAACCCAGGCATGTGCCCTGACTGGGAATCGAACCAGCAACCTTTCTGTTTGCAGGCTGGCACTCAGTCCACTGAGCCACACCAGCCAGGACACAACATTGTTTTTAGTAGTGAAAAATTGGAGGCATCACCAATGTCCTTCAGTCAAGAATGATAGGTAAATTATAGTACATCTGTGCAATGAAATGCCATACAGTTATTGAAAAGAATGATGTAACTCTCTCTGAAATGACTTGGAAAGAAGTTCATAATATATTATGAAATAAAAAATAATGAACACATAAAAAAGTTGCAAAATTAATTATATAAAAGCATCCTATTAAAAAAACCTGCATCTGGCATCTGGGCCTAGGTGCAAATGTCTAGAAATGTAAAAGAAGTTTTTCCTGCCAAACAATAAGCTCGGGAGGCTTGGATTGTAGGAGAGAGGTATGCAGTGAGTGAAGTGGTTAGAGGCGTGTCCTCAGGGGCCTTTTCCTGGATATGGGGAGCTATGTTACAGCAGTTGAGGGGAGCGCTGAGGGCAGAAGGACCCCCGAAGAAGACTGCCTCTCAGGCTGTGCGTTGCCAGCTTGGGGCATTGCCACAGTAAAGTGTACTTTGTGGTGAGTAGCAGAGGGAAGCCTTGAATTTGAGTTGCCCTGGGCTGCTCTACTTTCCCTTGGGATTTAGAAGGGACCCAGAAACTGCTGAGGGATAGGCTGGGGAGTCTGTCAGAGGGGAGTTTCTAAGACAAGAAACTATCTCCGTGTGTTTTGGGGAGGCTACAGAGTGACCCTCCCAGGCTAGGACCTAGTGGGGGTCCCAGTCAGAAATTGGAAGGGCCTATTGAGACAGTGTAACTGAGGGGAGGGTGAATTAACAAGGAGAAGTTGGCCAATAGTCCTTGGGAACATCACATGGGTCCGAAGAGCTGGCCATGGAGTCTTCAGGGAGGCCAGCAGACAAGCTGCATCTAGGCCATTGGCAGACAAGGAGAGTCAACCCGGAGTTCAGAGCACGAGGCAGTGTAGACCGAGGGGTAGCAGAATGCCAGCCCGCGCCTCCCTTTCCCCCAGGACTTCCTAAGGAGGCGTGACCCTACTTTGGAGGGAAGAGCAAGGGAGGCGGAAGCTTTCTGAGATTCTGAGCATCTTTAGACAGAAGACTGAAGGGACTGTTTAAAATACTGGATCTGACTACGTTTAAGCTACAGTAGATGTTTAGCAAAATATGTCTTATTTATTAGTGGATAATAAATAAGTGGGTATGGGCTAAATGCCTGAGAACAAAACTATGACACATCAGATTCATTTTTCTTTGCAAATATACTTTGTATTAAAACATAATACTCTGTATAAAAACATAAGTATATTAGTAAATCCATAGAAGAAAGTATCAGGAAGAAGACATGCCAAAAATTTGGCAGTGGTCAGACTCCAGGGGATGGGGTTCTTGGTGACTTTCCGTTTCTATACTGTGTCATTCTGTAATGTTTGCATTTTTTCCTCCAGTTTTACTGAGATATAACTGTCATATAACTTGTATTAGTTTAAGGTATACAACATAATGATTTGATATATGTATATATTACAAAATGATTGCCACAATAAATTTAGTTCACATCCATGATTTCACATAGTTATAACTCACATAGTTATAATAAGCATATATTAGTTTTGTATTAGGAGAAAATTATAGAACAATATTAAATTTCTTTAAACCTTTCAATTTTATTATTAATTTTTGGTTTAAAGACCATTGGTCTTTTAAAGAAATTAAAAAAGAAAATATAAATTAAGGATCCTAAGTTTTTTTAAAACATTTGTTCAGATAACTTATCCTTTCTTTTGCTCTTCAATTTTTTTCTGCAGTACTAAAGTTTTGTAACTTTTATTTTCTTCTGTAAGGTTTATTTTCTTTTAGCCAGAAGAATTATCTTCCACATTTCTCATAGTAAAGATTTCTGGAGACAAATTCTCTCAGCTTTTAGCTTTCTAAGAATATCTGTAGTTCATCTTCGTTTTAAAAATTAGAAAAATTATTTTATTTTATTATTATTTTAATGAGGTATAATTGACACAGAACATTATATTAGTTTCAGGTGACTTTGTTTATATTGTGAAATTATCACCACAGTAAGTCTAGTTAACATCTGTTGCCACACATAGTTACAGAATTTCTTTTTCTTGTGGTGAGACCTTTCAACATCTACTCTCTTTATTTATTTACTTTGAATCCTCACCCCAGGATATTTTTTATCATTGATGAGAGAAACAGAGAGGCGAGAGGGAGTGAAAGAGAGAAACGTCAAGGTGAGGAAGAAACATTGATCAGTTGTTTCCTGTAGGAACCCTGACCAGGGATTGAACCTACCACCTAGGTATGTACCATGATCGGGGATTCCAACGCACACCCTTTTGGTGGGGGGGATGACACTTCAACCAAATGACCCACCTGGCCAGGACCCATTACCTATTGATTTTTTTTGAAACAGGTTTTATTTTATTTTTTAAAACATTTTATTTATTTATTATTTTTAGACAGAAGGAAAGGGAGGGAGAAAGAGAGGGAGAAAAACATCAATGTGTGGCTGCCTCTCACACAGCCACCCCACGAGGGACCTGGCCTGCAACCCAAGCGTGTACCCTGACTGGGAATTGGACCAGTGATGCTTTGGTTAGCAGGTTGACACTCAGTCCACTGAGCCACACCAGCCACGGCTATCTATTGATTTTTAAGAACAGTCTCTAACTTCTGTGATTTCTAAACAAGACTCATTTGAGAAATATCTGTTATTTTTCATGGACTTAAACTTTATTCTTTTTCAGCCATGTAATGTTTAGAAATTGACTGTTTTTTTCCTTGTTCGATTTAACTGTGTTAAAGATAGTCATCAGAGGTGACATAAATTTTTGCCTGTCTTATCTTTTTCAAAAATTTTTGAAATTGCCAAACAAGGACGCAGGTAGGTTTGTCGGTTGAATATTTGTTGCAATCAGTACAAAAATGCTGATTTATAGATATTTCTAGCTGGTACAATGCTAGGTATAATAACTTCAGCATACATAAATATAGAAGTTATTTGTTATGCCCATAAAATAAAAGTAACTATTCTATAAGAATACATAAAACTATTACAAGGAATACACAAAACTATTTTTATGAATTAAACCACAACTACTTTTACTTTAGTACCAACTGTCACAAGATTCCCCCCACCCCCCAACTTTTAAATTGGAATATTTTCAATAATTTGGACAAATAACACTATATACCCTTTACCTAGGTTTATTAATTGCTAATATTTTCTGACAATTCTAAAATGTTACTAAGACATCTTTTATTTAGGTAGTTGATAATTATATTTTGTTTCTGCTTTTTTTTTGGTAGTTTGCTTCTTGGTGATTAGTTACAGAGACAAAAAGACACTATGACAGAATTATCCCCTTATATTAGTGCGAACCTTATGGTATCTGTACTTGTGACCCATTCATTTAGGGCGTGGGTTCTCTTGCATCATAGTGAGAGGGGACAAGGAGGAGAAATAAGAGAATCTTTCCTCCATAAAGTATCTTTTAAAGCGAGATGAGTACTTGCTGGTCTGAAAAATTAACCATGTGCATCAAGGCAGAGTGAATTCAATGTTCTTTTCTTCCTTTCAGGTGAAGAAAGTTTAATCTTTCTAGTTTTTTTCTGGTATACTGTATTATCCATCAGAGAGTTCACTATGATTTTGAATTTTGTTATATTTCCTACAAAATATAACAGGGTTCATAATTTGTAGCATTCTCATTCAGATGGGACACATTGGTGCTGGAGGATTTTTGGTGTCTAACCTAGTTTTCCATCACCATAGCTGACTTTGGCCTTATAAGTTATAGCCCATACAAAGCAACTGATTGGTCCCCAATAGAGGCAAATGACCCTCTTTAATGCTAGGGCAATAGCTAATAAGGTCTTGATAATTGTGATTTATCCACTGTCAACTGTGATTGCAGGTGCCCCTCTGAAGCTTTCCTGCGCTGATAGATGCAACTTGTATGATAGGAAGCCTGTTCCAGGGGCTTTCTTCTTTTATCCTTAGCTTCACCAGGGCTCCTAGAGTGGGAGTGATGAAGCCATTTTTCTTTCATCGTGGACTTCTATAACGAAATATGGTGAAAATTCATCTTCTTTTGGGCATGCCATTTTTTTCTTGTCCAATCTGCAGTCTTACTTTGACTGAGCCAATTTATCTACAAAAGCAGTGGCCTTGAGCCTCCCTTTGATTCAAGGAGCTCTGGATTGGCCAAGAGGAGTTTTCATCTATGAATTTAGTATAGGGTCAGCTCTTTCTTTTGCCAAGACATTTGGTTTCCCCTTTAATGAATTTGAGAGAAAAAAAAACCTGTCATGGAATACTTCAAACTGTCTCATCTTTCAAGTTGATTCTAGGCAAGCTATGTTAGAAGAAACAAAAACTAATTTTTCTATATGTCTCTGGATTAAAGAATGCCTTAGTTATTAGAAATGAGGATGCAATAGATCCCCTCCATTTAAAGCCATCACTTATGAATCTGAGAAACCCTTGGAGTCAAATCGCTCCTGACTTGTCCAAAGTAAAAGCCTATGGGCACGTTCTCTGGTGATTAGTTACCAGGACAAACTGACATGGTAACAGAATTATCAAAGTATTGAATCATGGATAGTATTGGATTTAGCATTTTAATTATTTATTTTTGATTCTATTTATTTATTTAAGAGATTTTATTTGTTTTATTTTTAGACAGAGGGGAAGGGAGGAAGAAAGAGAGGGAGAGAAACATCACTGTGTGGTTGCCTCTCGCACGCCCACTACTGGGGACCTGGACCACAACCCAGACCTGTGCCCTGACTGGGGAATTGAACCGGCGACCCTTTGGTTCACAGGCCGATGCTTCATCCACTGAGCTATACCAGCCAGGGCTTTTTTTAATTTTTGATTTTAGAGAGAGAGGAAGGGAGGGAAAAAAAGGGAGAGAGAACCCGCATCCCAGGCATGTGCCCTGACTGGGAATCACACTGGCAACCTTTTGATTTGCAGAACAACAGCCAACCAACCGGGCTATGCAGACCAGGGCTTGGATTTAGAATTAATGAGTGAAAACAGCTGGGGCAAAAAGAGAAAATCCTATATCCCGATGTCCAGCCCTGCTACAGCAATACATTTTAATATATTTTCCCACTAGATTTTGCTTCATAATACTTGATTTCAATTCAGTTTGCATCTGAAGTTCATCTGAAACCCTATTTTTTTCCATTTGTTCAGATTTAGTGCCTAAATAAAAGTATGGTAAACAAATCTTGGTCAGAGGAAAATGAAGACTCATATTTAAATAAGGCGACATGTTTTGGTTGTCATATCAAATGTGGGGCCTTTTATTGACAGAGATGCAACATGATGATGATTAGGCAACATTTCACATGTCACCCAAGATAACTGCCTACAAACGGGATCACATCAGTAATAATGACCCAAATAAGTCAATCACAATGACCCAAATGGGTGGGTTCTTATCCCACTCACTCCAGCAGCACTGGACGCTGTGAAATATTTCTGGAATCCTACAGGAGGTTTCTCTGTGCGTACATAAATGAACACCCTCCAACCTGACACTGCTGCTGCTTTGCCACCTCCATAGAGTCCTGCTGTCACCTGCTTGGTCTCCGTGGCACATGTCTGATTGCTGAGTTCTGGTATTGTCCCCAGTGCCCTGGGGTTTTCACAGAGGCACCCACGTGGCATCTCTGAGGTAGGGAGGAACGCCCTCTCAACCTAAAGCTTCCTGTTTCTCTCAGCCAGAGGGGCTGGAAAGCATCCCTTGCCCAGGCATACCACCTGAGGTTTCCCGTTTCGCGCCACCGATGTTCCACAGGACTCAGGTGTGGGTCCCTTGGGGGTGGGCCTGGGGAGTATTTTTTTAAAGCCTTGCCAGTGGGGAGAGGCACCCGGTTGGCACATCACGAGGGGTGCCTCTGTGAGATCCATGCCCTCGGCTATTCCACTGGGCCGTCCTTGAATGGGGCCGGCTGGGAGGGTCCAGAATCTAGAAAAAAATACATGCAGTTTGGTTGGGCAGCAGATTACATCAAGGTGGCCAGGCCATTAGGGGTGGGGCTACAAAGCCACACTAAGGGTAGATAGACAGGAACTGGGGATCCCCAGGCAACGATGACTCATTAATCCTATAAAATAATATGGATCCAAGCCAATTATATACTTACATGAAAAACACCTTATACCATCATTGTTCAGTTAAGCCAGTTCAGGTCAACTGCAGGAAGCAGGTAGCACTCATAGGGCTTGGGGAACAAAGTAACTGGATTATTAAAATTTAGCAACATGGAGGAGAGGCCCTGTGGAGTGGAGCTCAACCTATGAGGAGGAGGAGGCACAGCTCTGCTGGGACGGTATCTCTGAGCTTGGAGAAGAGGCTTCGTGGATTTGAAAACCAGACCTCTAGGGTCTAAGAAGAAGGCACCGCCCGGGATGAGGCTAGCAGTACATCTGCACACTAAATGTGAATGCCGCTATAGGCAGACAGAGACTTGCTGGTGTGATGCTCACAGGACTTGTGAATACACAGGAGGGAGTCCTTTCTACCTCCTCTATCCTCTCGGTCTCCCTCTAGCACCTCTTCTTAGCAAAGCCTAAAGGGAAGACTGCTGGCCCAGTGGAAATGTGGCTTGCAGAGTCCCAGCCTTAGCACCACAGGGCATAGAGAGTTGGGTTTGGAGCTGAGAAATTATAGCTTAACAACCAGCACACACGTCTGTGGTGTCTAAATTCAGGTCGTTTCAAGTTGCGCCAGCCAGCATTATAGGTAAGGCCTACAGACTTCAACTATTTAAAGAACAGCCTGGTGACTGAAGGAAGAAAGACGTATTGCAAGATGACATTTGAATTGCTCAATGGAGATGAAGCAGATAAGCCATCGCGGGGCTGGTAAGAGGCAGTACAATAAATCTTAAGGGTTGAAAAGGTCTTCCTTAGGCAAACCAGCAGAAAAAGGGTGTTCTAGGCAGAAGGAAAAATAGGTACAAAGACCAAAAAGTGGGCCCAAACCCTTAACCCTCAGGGCAAACCCTGAGCTCCTCAAGCCTTTGGGCTTCCCAAGGGCAAGGCGGGATTAGGGGCCTGGGTGATGGGGGAGAGCAGAAGTCTCCCCCAGGACCAGTGGCCTTTTGGGGGTCTCACCCTCAGAGTAATTAGGACTTTCCATCTGTTTTTTTCTCTCTGTTTAAGGACAATGTTTTATGCTGGGCAGACTTGGATAAGTTAATCAAAACCTCTGAGATGAGAATATTATTTCCGTTTGACAAATAAGGAGACTGAGGTTCTAAGAATTTAAGTGACATGCCCACGATCACAGAATCAGTGATTCCAATGACCTACTCTGCGACTGGACATCTCCACCTGGATACCACCGTGGATTCTCCAGCTGAGCACCTCCCAAGATGAGCTACTTCCTTTCCTCCATGCCTAGCTCCAGGCCTTCTTTCTGGGTCCCTGAAGTCCGGTGGTAACTGTCTGACCTGGGTCCTTCCTTCTTCCTGCCTCCATGCTCCCATCTCAACCCATACGATCAATCACTAGGTCTCATTGGACCTGCTAAATATCCATTCCCTATTCTCTGTCACCGCTGGCTTGCTTAACTTCATGCAAGTACTCGCTTGATTGTTGCTAAAACTTTCCTATGGTCTTCCTGCTTCCAGCCTTGTCCTTCCCCAAACCAGGCACCATTCTGTGACCAGAGAAAGCTTTCAAAAATGCAAAAATCACGCTGTTCCCTTTCTTAAAACTTTTGATGGGTCCTGTGGCTTAATGAGGAAAATGCAAGCTCCTCCCAATTCCACAGAGAGGCCACTGTAATATGGTCCCTACCTGGCCACTGTCTCCCTAATTTGGGGTGGGGCAGGGGACAACCCAGGTGAGGGAAACAAGATCGAGGTCACCTTCTCTCTCCACTGACTAAGCTGCAGGCAAGAAATCGCAGTGACGTCACATTGTGCTCTGCGTTTTGCAGCCGGTTGCCCCGATTCCGTGGCTGTGCCACGTCAGTGGCTGCTCACTTCAGTGTCACAGTGACCCAGGCTCCTGCTGGCTTCCCTTTTCCGTCCTGGAATGAATGCGTGAGGATGCCTCTGGGTATTGCTTCTGTGTTCTTTTCAGGTCCTCCTCTTTTTCTATCTTTTATATTAGACAGGAATCTTTACATGCAAAGAGCAGAAACTCAATTTGAATTGGCTTAAGCCTAAAGTGGAAAATTATTGACTTATTTGACTGGTAAATCCGGGAGTGGAGTTGAATCCAGAGATACAAATATTATTTTCTCTCTTTCTCCCCTTCTGTTTTGCTTCTCTGTGTATGGGCCTCACTGTCTCCTGTTTCAAGATGCCCTTCTGCTGTGCAGGAGTGAAGGGCCGCATGACCACAGGCAGCTCTGAGCTTGTATCACCCCAGCCCAGCCACCCCAGAGGAAGGAGAGGTTCTTTCCTTCAACATCTCTCTATAAAATCCTGAGGGAAGACTCTGATTGGTTCTGCATCACTCATTTGTCCCCCCTGCACACCCCTTCCCAACCCCCAATCCATGGAGTCAGGAGAGAGGGGAACAAAGAGGTCAAGGCCTGGATCAGAATCCCATCCCCGTGGTCAGGGTGGTGGGGCGCTGTGATTGGCAGTTCCTTCAGAACCACACAGAATTAGGGGGCGGTGCCCAAAGAAAATGGGGTATTATTATTAGAATGTGGAAGAAAGGGAAGTTAGACAAAGAAAACTAAAGAAATGCAACCAAAGAGATATCTATAACGCTGTCATCACTGCTGCGATCACCCCAGCACTATTAACCTCTACCACGGCTGCAGCTACCGTCACCATCACTGTTTATTGAGCAGCTACTGTGTCTTAGGCACAATGCCGGCCCTTTAAGTGCACAACCTCTTTCTGAAAACTACACGACACTATCCGTTTTATAGAAGGGGAAACTGAAAGGCAGAACATTTAACACACCTGCTCAAAGTCGCAGAGCTAGCCTTTCTGACTTCAGATTCTGTACTTTTCACTACACTAAGCTTCTCCTGGTGGAGGAGTCCCCTAGTTTGCCTGTGCATGTTAACTACAGCTCACAAATGACCCTGTGAAGGAGTGACTGGAACACTGCCTGGCTTTTCAAATTGACTTTCAGTCACATTGGCCGGCTTATGGTTTTATAATGGTGAGAAGGTACATTTTATGATCTCATCTGTGGAATGAGGTCAATGAACCAGTACTTCCCTCACATGGGCCGAGCATGACTGCTGAGGTGGAGATGAGGAGGGCCGAGCTGTTAAGAGGAGCAGGGCTGCGCAAACGCATGCTAGGAAGACCAAAGTACACCCACAGACATTTTTAGTTCGGTGTTGCAAATCTACGTTTTAAAAACAGAAGCCTACACAACATTTTTGTATCTATTCTTTTACTTTGTATTATTTAAGTTAAAATATTATTTACTATTGGTTTGTCACTAGCTGTTAAAGACTTTAGGTATACGGGTAAATAGCAATCAAAAACACGGTAATGTAATTTAGCCTTGACATGTGAGCTACACAGTAAGTTAAGGGAAGGAGTCAATGTTATATACTTAGGTATATATATCATCTATAGGTCTGTCCGTAAAAAGTCCAGCCATTGTTAATATAATGAGAATGGTTTGCATAACATCGATGTAACCTGGCAGCCAAGGAGAGTGGACTAGAATGCACATGCATGAGCAATGATGACTTCGCTGTACTAGTCAGTGGGGGTGGTAGATGCCATTGAGGGAGCACGTGTACTGTGTAGCCTTTGCATTCAAAATGACTGCACAAGCCGAGCAACGAATCTGCATCAGATTTTGTGTTAAGCTTGAACATTTGCCTGCAGAAGCTATTTGGATGATTCAGAAGGCTGCAGCTGTGGGCAACTGGTGATTGGCAGCTTCATCACGACAATGTGCCTGCTCACAAGTCATGTCTTGTGCAGAGTTTTCTGGCGAAACATCAAATCACCCAGATGACTCAGCCCTGCTACAGCCCGGATTTGGCGCCCTGCGACTTCTGGTTTTTCCCAAAACTAAAATCGCCTTTGAAAGTGAAGAGATTTCAGACTGTCGATGAGATTCAGGATAATATGACAAGGTAGCTAATGGTGATTGGGAAAACTGTGTGTGGTCCCAAGGTGCCTACTTTGAAGTGGACTGAGGTGTCATTTTCCTATGTACCATGTTTCTCGTATCTTTATCTTCAATAAATGTCTCTATTTTTCATATTACGTGGCTGGATACCTTCTGGACAGTTACCTTCTGGTCTCTCTAATAACTTTAAAAATACTGTATATCCTATATATATCATATATGCACACTTAAATATACTATATATCCTGTATCATACTTAAATATACCATATATTTAAATATATCTGTTTAAAATGTTACATATACTGAAAACGTGGCTAACTTCTTCAATGAAGAACTCACAGGTGTTGACAGGGATCCTGGTCTCATGCTGGCAGCAGTGTACTTCAGTGGGCTGGGGAACTCTCCAGGCACTTGAAAAACATTTATTGGACTTAAGTCTCCCAGTCACAAATGCTGCATTTCTTCAACTGGTGGCTGACTGTTGCAAAGGGATTAGAGGGCCTGCGGTATCTATAGAATGGCCAGTCAGGGTGTTGTCTTTTCACAGCCCCTTGCCAAGGGCGGGAGCTCATATTTCATTCCCCTCTCCTGGCTGGCGGTGACCACCCAGGTCAAGGTGAATCAGGCTGTAGGATGGTCAGTGGCCTATAAGATGGCTCAATACCAAGGATCTGCCCAAATTGTTCTGATGGGGACCACACTGGAATAAGCGATTTCTTTATCTTTAGGAGAACTGAGACATAGGGAGAGTTGGTTGGTTGTGGGAATAGGAGCTGAAAATACAGAAAGGGCAGTCTGCAGATGCTAAGGGGCCTCAAAGCCTTAAAGCCAAGGTCAAGAGGTAGAGGAAGGACATGTATGGCTTCCAGCCACGTGGCCCGTACTGTGTTCCTTCCATGGGGTTTCCTAGGTCAATGCACTTGGGAAACAACACATCTGTATCTCCTCTTAGAAAGTCACATGGTGCTTTAGCATTTTAAAGACTCTGAGAATCCCACTGTAAGAAGCTTGTCTAATGGTAGCTCAGTGTTTCCCAGGCATTTGACAATACAGAGCCCTCACCGGTTAACATCTTTTATAACACTGTGTTCCCTGGAACAGAGTTTAGGGCATGAGCTGGCATTTGGGTGGCAGCAAACGGAGGGATGGCAGCAGAAGCAAAGAGGCAGCTCTGTCCCCATGTCATAGGAGTCTGGGCATGCCTATGCTGAGAGGGGATGAGAGTTCCTGGTCAGTAGATCTGTTTCACACGGTGAACTGCCTTCCAGTCATTGCGAAGTCTGGGTACAGCTGCCCCCGGGCTGCTGCAGTATGTGAGTGCTCCTTATTTCCAGGAGTATTCTCACCTGAAAGCTCCACTAATTAAGGTAAATTGAGTGAGTCTTTTTTTGTGTGACTGAGAATCTGACTAACATAAGGGATGTTAGATGTGACTTTTTAGTTGTTTCCCCAGGAACAATGGCAGGTGACAATTGCCCTTGCTTTCTCCCGAGATGTTGGACCACCTATGAGTCTGTGGAACTGGCGTTGCCAGCATCCGCCCCTCTCGTGCTCCAGCTGGGGGTGAAGCATCATGGGGATGGGCAGTGAGAATGCTTTGGAGAGAGAGAGGCGAGTGTGCCTTCCTGGGGGAGGGGAGAGAGAGCTCCCACGAGGGAGTTCACCAAATAAGGGGGGCTTCAGAGTTTCAGCTGAAGGGACTGGTACCTGTTTCTGACCAGAGCCGACAGAATGAAGTGAGAAGGCAACGATGGGCGAGCTGTACTCCCGCTGGTGGAGGAGCTAAGGTGTGAGTAGATGCGGACCCATGGAGGAGAAAGTGGGACTGGGGTTATCTTAATAAGGAGGATCTCCTGGAGGGGCAGGGTGACCCCAGTACCAAGAGGCTGGAGGTGACAGTTGGGGGAACGAGATCTGAGTGGATGGCATTGGTGGCCAGTCAGAAGAAGTGCCATCCATACTGGTGACTACATCAGGGTCCTCAGTGGGGAGGAGGGCTCCCCTGTGAGGAAGAAGAGCCCATAATTGTGTAGCTGCTGCTTTCAGATTATAACCCCGCCAGTGTAGGAAGACTTCCATGTCCGTGACTCTTTCCCCCCCCAGCACTCCGCCCAGCCCACAGGGGACCCCGAGGTAGCAGAGGGTATGGGGGAGGACACAAAAAAGGAGCTGACTGTGTCCCATGCACCTCATCCTCAGCAGGTTTCCCAGCAGAGGAGGGTCCCAATTGAGGGAACAGAGATGTGATCGTTGACTGAGAGTCTGGAGATAGGCTGTTTGACCAGACTGGAATTTTTGCCTAAAAGTGACCAAAGGCCTTTTCTTTTCTGAGTGACTGGGGAATCTATGAGCCCCAGGCTGGCGTGGAGCAGGTCTACACAGAGTTTTGCAGAGGTAGTCATGCCTCTGGCTTGCTCAACTCTGTGCTTCACACATTGGGATAGGGCAAAGATAGAAACCAGTTTAAATGGGTTGTAAATGTTCACACTGCTTTCCTAAATAACTATGCATAAACCAATTCTAACATAAA
The DNA here is from genome assembly GCA_004026545.1 of Mormoops blainvillei. Lineage (NCBI taxonomy): Eukaryota > Metazoa > Chordata > Mammalia > Chiroptera > Mormoopidae > Mormoops > Mormoops blainvillei. The sequence continues at coordinate 54,554 of PVJD01007851.1, forward strand.
AGATTTGGGATACTTATAAAGCACGTTCAATTAACAACCAGTTCACATGCACTAATCACTGAACATTGTGAAGTGCCTCAGGTGGGTCCTGGGGCAATGAGGATGAATATATGAGCTGCTTCCTGACCTTAAGGAGAAGCACGCAGTGTAGTCTGAGAAGTCCCAGTCCAGCTGTGGGCTTTCTGATTTCGGCTTGCATAAAAATCACAGCGGTGTTGGTTCAAATGCATCGTTACCTCTAAGTCCGATTCTGTAGACCTGGACAGGGGCCTAGGAATCTGCAATTTAACAAGTAGCCATCGAATGAGCACCGCACAGCAAAGCAGCTTTTAGTGCATTAGGTCATGCGTTACTGACTGCCCCAGAGTTTGGCAGACTCAATTCGCTCAGACTCCAGGACAATAGCATCCATTTGGAGGAAATGAATTTCTGTCAGCTCTTTGTTACATCAAATGGAACAGCTGGATAGAGTTTCAGCAAATTAGAATAGTACGCATAGTCTTGTCTTGACTTAAAAGAAAGGGTAAAAGAAATTTGGAAGTTCCCGAGGAGGGGTCCTTCTGAGAGAGGCAGCCATCTTCGGAGTGGTGTCAGGAGCTGAATTCTGACAACGCTGCTTCTCCCAAGAGTAGGCTGGGCTTAGGGTGGAAGTGCCTTGATTTAATGGTGGTTAATGATTGATGTGAGAAACCCAGGGGAGGCCGTGTACCTGACAACAGAATTTTCAGAAAAAAGTTACCAGAGAAAATGGAGTATAAGTTTGTGAACAGAGAGTTTAAATCCGAATTCAGCTCTTTGTCATGGAAATTTGGATAAAGGCCTTGTCTTCTTTGTTGCCCCGATTATGTAATTAGGTAGTGCTAACTTTTTTCATCAGGTTGTTGTAAGGAATAACGAATGAAACCCCATGTTAGTGCTTGGAAAGTTCATAAAGATGAGTTTTGTTGTATGTTAAAAATGTAGGATAAGTGGATAAACTAGATTTTATTGGAAGACCTTGGACTTAGTTTAATCCTCATTCCCTTATCATGTATAGTTTTTTAATTTCACTTATTGTCTAAATGACTCAGTATACAAGTGTGATGTGATGTTAAAAATCACACAATTAGATTTTAAAATTTTGACGTGGTTAAGAAGTATAAATTTGTAGTTACAAAATAGTCACCGAGAGAGTTGGTAGGTGAGAGCTGAGAGTAAAGGTCACAGAGCCGAGAACTGAGATGAGGAAAGAAAGGATTCAGCAATGGCTTTTTCAGGAAATCAATGGAAAGTTCTGTCAGTTGGAGGTTTTTTTAAAAAAAGATTTTTATTTACTTATTTTAGAGAGAGGGGAAGGGAGGGAAAAAGAGAGGGAAAGAAATATTGATGCGAGAGAGAAGCATGAATCAGTTGCCTCCCACATGTACCCTGACCAGGTCCCAGGCATGTGCCCTGACCAGGAATCGGACCTGAGACCCTTCGCATTGAGGGATGATGCCCAACCAACTGAGCCACACCCGTCAGAGCCAGTTGGAGATTCTTGAAATTGTTTTTAACACATTAATTTCTTGGTGGCTACATTTTCCTCCTGTGGATTGTATCCTTTGACACAGGGAAGTCTATATGTTTGAAGCAGGGATGGTTGACATTCAAGGAGGCGGCCGCTGAATTCTCCCAGGAGGAGTAGGAATACCTGAACCCAGCTCAGAGGGCCTTGTACTGGCAAGCGGTGATGGAGAGCTATAGGAACTTGGTCTCCCTGGCATTTTTAACTGGTTTACCATGATGAAATATTCGTGAATAGCCTCAAGAGCCTTGCCCTCTTTTACCTGCTGCCTGCATCTCAGGAGGCCTCAGTACTGGATGAGCTGTTCTCAGCTTGGCTCCCCGTACAGACAGGACGTTCCAAAGGATGTGTAGAAAAGCAAAGCAAACAAAATGAAAATAAAAGAAACCTAAAAAAAAATTTTATTTTATTTATTTTTTTATTGTTCTGTTGAAGTTGTCCTAATTTTTCCCTCGTTGCTCTTCCCTGCCCTGTCCCCACTCCTTCTTCCACAGCCAACCCCCATCTTGTTGCCCATGTCCATGGGTCCTTTATACTTGTTCCTTGATAAGACCCTTCCCCTTCTTTCCCGCCTTGTCCCCCTCCTCTCTGGTCCATGTCAGTCTGTTCCTTGTTTCCATACCTCTGGTTCTATTTTGCTCATTTGTTTGTTTGTTCATTAGGTTCCTCTTATAGGTGAGATCATATGGTATTTCTCTTTCACCACTTGCTTTATTTCACTTTGTATAATAGTCTCCAGTTCCATCCACGCTGTAGCAAAAGGTAGGAGCTCCTTCCTTCTGCCACGTAGACTTCCACTGTGTAAATGTACCACAGCTTTTTGATCACTCATTTACTGATGGGCACTTAGGCTGTTTCTAGCACTTGGTTCTTGTAAATGATGCTGCTATGAACATTGGGGTGCATAGGTTCTTTTGAATTGGTGTTTCCAGATTTTTAGTGTATAGCCCCAGCCATGGGATCACTGGGTAAAAGAACCCTTATGCTTAAAAAAATAGACACAGTGCTATAAAGTACAGCACAGAAAATATTGTCCATAATATTGTAATAACTATGAATGGTGCCAGGTGGGTACTAGAATTATCAGGGGGATCACTTTGTAAGTTATATAATTGTCTGACCACTATGCCATACACTTGAAACTAATAATATTGAATGTAACTGTAACTGAAAAAAAATCTTATATGGAAACCAGGCCAATTAGAAAACAGGGTAGGCATAATTTTAGAAAGCTGGATAGGTTTTGAAAGCTAAAACAAGTGTGGAGAAGTATGCCGTGCAACTGACTAGGGACTTACAGACAGAGGAGTCTTCTGGTTATTAATTTGCTAAGGGGCCCTGAGACATGAATATCGATGAAAATCTATGAAAAACTGACACATGGACTCAAATTGGGGCAATATATCACCACACCCAAGATATAGTGCAATATGAAAAATTTAAATATTTAACATAATGCTATGCCATATAATTATATATATGGCATTATCTTTAATAGGAGCTGATTAATGAGGGTGACATAAAGCAAAAATGAATGTTAGCCATTCAGATACTGTGTCCAGATAGCCACCTGGAAAGTCATTTCCAAGGTCCTATTTCTCCAAGTCCTATTTCTTAAGGATTACAGAAATGTCAATTGTTTTTGCAGAGTTTCTATTTCAAGAAGCAGTTATTCATAATCCCCAGAGATCTCTTCCCTAACAGACTACAGTAAAACTTAGAATTAATGTCAGTGACATTTTAGACCTAAATTACTGCCTTCATGGTTCAGGTAATTATTCTGCTGTGTCTGTGCATGGGACTTGCAAACTTTCCACTTCATTCCTGACTTATCTCTCATCTCCACTGCTTGACTAGTTAGTTTGTTGTCCCTGAATACAGAAGGCTGAATTTCTAATTTTCCCCTTAAAATTCCACTGCTTGTTAAAGTACATTTATGGTAATTCATCTAAAATAGTTTGTCAATAAACCCTTCTCCAAGGCTGTCTCCGGCTGTGCATTTCTTCTTTCATTTGGGCACTGAATAGCTGCTATGCACTGGTCCACCCTGGTATTTATATTAGTTTCCTCATCTCCTTTTCTGTTTCTTTGAAAGTAAAGGTGACTGTATGTAATACAATTTATTTATTTAGGACAGTTTTTGGTTCACAGCAACACTGAACAGAAGGCACAGAAGTTCCCCATCCACCCCCTGACCCCACACATGAGTAGCCTTTCCCATGATCATCACCCCCCAGGGGAGTGCATTTGGTACAGTTGGTGAACCTACACTGACACATCATAGTCACCCAGAGTCCACAGTTTATGGTAGGAGTCACTCAGTATTGTATCTTGTATGGGTTTGGAGAAATGTGTGACGACATGTATTCACCCTTACAGTATCATACACAGTAGTTTTGCTGCTCTAAAAATGTTCTGCACTCCACCAATCCCTCCCTCCTTCCCCTGTCAATTTTTAAATAAATAATTTTTGAGAGCCTGCTAGCCACTGGGAATGGACTAGTTACTTAAAATATAAACTAAAGTCCTGCATCATTAATCTGACAGTCCTTAGGGAAGCCAGGTATGTCAACAAATAACTTAATACAATAAGCTAAATTGCTTTAATGAGGTTGTATATCAGTGTTAATGGGGCTGTAGGAGAAATGGAGCTCATAAATCTACCTGGGGAATGTAGAGAAGGTCCCCCAACAGACATACCTTCTCTGGTAGGAGTGTGCTGGTATGCACAGTGTGGGAGGGGCTGGTGCAGAGGTGGCAGGGGGTGGCATCTAAGCTGAGAGAATGGTACGCGCAAAGGCTGAGCAGCTCTGGGGAACAAGGCATGCTCAGAGTGACCACAGCAGGTTAGCACGTCTGAAGAACTGGCGGTGAGGTGGGGTGCAGAAGATGAAATTTGGAAGGAAGGCAGGGACAGAGATCATGAAAGGCCTTTAATAACATGGGAAAGGAGTTTATTAGATTTTATCTTGGAGGTACTGGGGAGCCACTGAAGAATGTAGAGCAAGGTGCTGATATGATGATGCTTTTATGTTAGAAAAATCCACTCTGGTAGAAGGGTGGAAGATAGATTAGAGGACAGCAAGACTGGAGGCAAGAAAGACCAGTGAGGATGTTCTCATAATATTTAGTTTGGGAGAAAATGAGAGCAAGAATAGGGCAGTGGGGAGGAGATGGAGGACAGAGATTTATGAAGTACACAGGATTTTGTAATTGATTAGATATGGGGCAAGGAAGAGAGGAGTTTATGGCTTGGTCAACTTGACATTTATCAGAGAGAAAAGACAAAAAGAGGAGCAGGTTCTTTTGAGGGGAGTTGGGAAGAAGAAAGATGTGTTTGGCTTTGAATGCAGTAAATATTAGGAGCTGATGGAACATTCAGGTGGGCATGTCGAGGGGGAAGGGGGCTTCACAGGTCCAGAGCTAAGAACGGAGTTCTGAGCTAGAGACTCTGATTTGGGAGTAGTGCTGGTGGGGGAGTACAGTGAGTTAGCGTGAGTAGAGTTGAGTAAGAATGAGAAGACAAGCGGGATAGTGAAAGAGCGTCATGACAATTCAACCCTAAGTATTTTAATTTGCACCTATCAAGAACAAGGGGATTCTCCTAGAGGACCATGACATCATTTTTACACCAAAGAAAATCCACATTACCTCAATAACATTCAAAATCTTGTCCATACTCAAATCCCCCAAACTGTTCTTTTAAGATGTTTCTTAAAATTCAGGCACCAATCAGATTTCATGCATAGCAATTTGGCTGTTACCTTTCTTTAGTCTTGGTTGGAAATCCCCCCACCTCCCTCTGTTCTCCATGACTCAGTGCTTTGAGAGTCCAGGCTAGTTCTTCTACCAAACAGTCCCATTCATAGTTAGATTTAAGCCAGCTTCTTCAGTTCACCGGAAAGTGATGTTTGCACCTCCCACTGCGTCATATCGGAAAGATTATAACGTGGGGACAGGCCCCTTTTATTGTTAGACTTATGATTATTATATCAAAAACCGTCCAAATTATTGGATTTGACAAATATATATATATATACACAAATACATACTTATGTATAAATATATACTTGATTATTTATATATATATATTTGGATATATATCTAAGTTACATAAATATATATGGCTTCGTCTTTTCCACAAAATGAACATATTATGATTCTCTCATCCTTACAATATAGCCTAAAAACTTTGCAGCTGTTTATTCTGATTGTTTTCTATTTTTATTTCCCCACAGAAACCTTTGTTTCAAATAGTTTGTTCTGAGTGAGGCGTGGTCTGGTTCAATGTAATCAAACGCCTTTGATCAGCCAGGTTCATTGACTCGACTACTTTTCTGTCTCAGCAACCATTATCTCCTGCTGCTCTGTTGGATAAACCGGGGTCTAAGGGATGCACAAGGGAAAGAGTTGCCTGCCGAGAAGGCTAAGCAGGAACAGCAAGAGAGAGAGGAGGTAACTCAAGAGTGAGAGAATGTTTACATCAGTTAGGACTCTTGGTGGCAAATGAAAGAAGCCAAAAGCAAACTGGCTGAAGGAAAAAAGGAAATGTATCTACAAATATAGGGGTTGTCAGGTCTGTAAGGATAGGCACCTAACTGGAATTTGTGACTAGAACATATCGGAACACCCCCTGCCCCCAATTTTTTGTTTTTCCCCTCTATTCAAAAATTCTCAGGAAAGTCAGTGATAGGTCTTGCCCGGTGAGGCCCACCCAGGGACTGGTCAAATGTCGTGGGGAGGTGGAGGCATGTGGGTTTACAGACATGGTGGCTGGAGCTCAACTGGGTGGTAGGGGCATTTTCTAGAGAAGAGATTGCTGGTCAGGCTCTAAGGTGGTGGTGGGGGGGCGGCTATTGCTGTGGTGCATTAAGATAATGAGGGAAAGAGGTTTACGATATGGGAATGGGTCACTGACATATGGCAGATGGTCGAATGACGGAGAAAAAGGCACCCATTGGGCTTGATGTACAGGATGTTAGTGTTTACTTTAGCAAGATTAGTTTTAGTGGAGGGAGGGCAGTGGACTGAGGAGGGAATAGGGTGTTGGGAGCACGGGGGTCTGTATTCTAGAAGCCTGCTTTGAAAGGAAGGAGAGGCATCCACTAGCAGCCAAGGTCTCAGGTGGCAGAGACTTGCTAAAGCAGGGAGTCCTTACCTGGGCTCCGTGAGGCTGGGACTCTAACACTCCCTTAGAAATGGCATGAAAAACTTACCTGCTTCTCAGAGATTTGTGATCCACAAATACTAAGAACCACTGTGCTGCAGAGAATGTGGCAACAGAAAAGGAGAGGTGAAAAACAGGTGAGATGATGGATAGCTCAAGCATGCCAACAAGGAGGGGGTCAGATGGGAGCCAGAACTCAAAGGAAATTATTATTCTTGTTGGGAAGAGGGCAGTTTGTATATTTTTCTGCTGGGAAAAGATGTGAAATCCAGGGCAATGGCGCCACCTTTGCAGGTAAGGTGGCAGGGACCGGTGAGCGTTCCACTGCTCTCTCTTTTGTTCTTGGCCCATCTGGGCTTGACGTCAGGATAAAACCTCTTTCCGTTGGCAGCTGGCCAAGAGGTGGTTATAATCTGTTCTCTTTCTTAGGCTTGCTATTGGGCTCACTGCCTCCATGACTGTTTCTGACTGATGTGCCTTGTCACACCTGCCTGACATGCATGGTGAATTCGAACCGGAGCCCTGTTTGCTGTGCTGGAGCTGTCCCCTGCCCTTCTTCTAAGATAGGCCACTCATTAATCTTTGTAAATGAAACTGACAATATGAACAATGAACCTAAAGGTAAGCTACATCCAGGGCTTTCCCCCAGTTTGGGGCTTCTCACGTTGCAGTCTCCGGGGGATGATTCAAGACAGCAGGTGGTTATGTGGGTAGGTGTTTCTTGGAGTTAATTCACTTACAGTGAGTGACCTTTGCTTCTTAAATGACCTTGAGCCAGAATGGAGGGAGAGAGGGGGCCTCGGGGCCAGGGGCTCAGGATTTGGAACCCGAACTTCTCTTCTCAGGGAATGATTTCAACTCAGCCTTTTAGATTTCCCATGCCTTAATTCTACCGTCTTCCAAAGCAAATAATATTGTGCACTGACATTAATGGGGGACTGAGTCCGCTTACATTTCTGAGCAATACCATGGGAACAGGCTGTTGAACACACTTTGTTGGCGCGAGAACTGGAAACCCTTAGGAACCACTCCTGTGATTTGAGTGTTCTTCAAGCTGCAGTTGTGAAGGACCCGGTTTTGGTTGGGGGGGAGGGTGCAGAAAAAGCCTAGTGATGTACTTAGAAAATCTTACTCACAGAAAACAATCGTACAGCAGAGAGACTGCACTGAATTTTAACTTAAGGCATTTTTGATGTAAGGGTATATATTTTTCTACTTTTGATCTTCATAAACCCTTGAAGCTGGTGATCTCTCTGTACTACTGAGATTCTGCTTAAAAATAATTCAATAACAAATCAGCAATTATTAAGCTACCTGGAACTTAGTTGTACTTTTTTTAAAACGTTGCACTCAATTTATTCTTTTTTAATTTTAAAAATTATGGCAAAGTATACGTAACATAAAACTTACCTTTCACACCATTGTAGGGGGGCAGTTAAACCTCATGAATGACATTCACACTTGTGCAATCCTCTCCACTATTCATCCCCAGAATCCCTGTACTTCTTTAGAAATGAAAGTCAATCTGGTTGTTGATGTCCGGGATCCCTTCTGCTGGGGAATCTGTGCTAAGGCGGCAGGCTGAGTGCCTCTCCGCTCCTGGGAAGTCTCTTTTTTCTGAGGAATGCTTCTGAAATGAAATGAAAAGCTGAAGACAAGAGGCCTCTATGAAAGACTGACCTTGTCAGGGTCCACGCTAATTTAGGATTCCTATTACAGCTCAGCCTGAGGGCTCTCTCACAGCTATTGTTTGCAGACAAGGTAAAGTGGGTTTTATTTGGAGGGCAGAGGAGTGTTCCCACGTTTCAGTAACATCTGGAGCTACAGAGCAGAGCTTGGGGCAGCGTAGCACGGAGTGAGGACCGCAGTGGCAGCCACGGTTCTGGCAACCATCTGCCGGCCTCGGCTGCCTGATGTCGCACAGAAGCGGTAGGAGGGGGCAGGGAGGGGGCGAAATGGCACAGGGTCTCTGCTCACTGTCCCAGCCCGTTGACCAAAGGAAAGAGAGACTGCACCAGGGTGGCTGAAATCAGCTTAACATTCTACTGGGATGGTCCTCTGTTCCCATGCCATCTGAGAAATGCAGTTAGCTGGGAGTAGGGTGGTTAGTAGTTTAGAAATTTTAAGCATAGAACTCTAGTGGTCTTCAGACTTTTCCCCATGATGCAGTCTTTCCCTGGCATCTTATGAAACAAAGATATTTTCTCCACAATGATTTGCTCAGCACCTGTTCCATAAAGACTTTCTTGTTCCAACTGTGACCTCATCCATACTCACCCTGTTTTATGGAAGTGTGTTGACAGGTGTTAAAAAGCTCAGTTTACAACCAACTGTCCTGAAGGCCCGTACATCCAAGAGAGGCCTGAGGTGTGCTCCTGAGTGGGTGAAATGCCTCCTTTGGAGGTCTGAGTTGTTTTTCCATCTGGTGTGGCGTAAAAGTTTGCCCTTTATATTTGTGGAGGAAAGTTCCCGTCGTGTTGCCCAGTAGCTCTGCCAGGGAGGGAAATGGATATCCTTCTCATGTGACTAAGGAATTCACCCGAAATGAGTTCAAGGTCATGGGGTCTGCAGAGCCTGGGCCTGGCGGAGCACAGCACTACCCTGCTGTCCTCAGGGAGGCCCGCAGAGTGCCAGGACGGCCCGCCCCTGCTCTGGCCTGCAGCCAGCCCTCTGCGGCTTCTGTGATACCACGCTGGACGTGGGAACCAACTCTCCCTGTTTCTCAGCTCCCCTCTGTAGCGTAGAAGGCCTATTGGTAGGATGAAGAATGTGACCTACCTGTTCATCATGTTTTGATTTATGAGAAACATGGGAGGAAACATACTAAAGCCATGCTAGTAAAGGAAAAGTTAGACACCAAGAGCAAGAGACGTGGTCAGTGGGTCGACGGGCATGTCGGTCGGTGCACCTGCCTGCCTCTTTCTCCCTCGTGCCTCTGTCTCTCTCTCAGCACCTCTCTGTCTTATATCTTTCTATGTGTGTCTCATTCTATATTGTCTCTGAGTGTATGCTGAGCCCCAATTTTATGCTAGATTCTGAGAGCCTAAAGGCCAATGAGACACTGTGAATAATAACAATAGTAACTGGTCTTGTCATTATTTGCCTAGTATGTACCAAACTCTGTGTTAAGAGCTTTATATACATTATTTTGTTGACTCCTCAAAACACCTCTGTGTGATAGTTACATTACCCATTTCACAGACAAGGATACTGAGGTTATAATTTGCACTAGGTCATGTAGCTTATAAGGGCTTAGATCTGTCTGACTCATGAGTTTGGACATTTATTTATTTATTTAAAATTTGTTCCCAGTTAGTAACTTAAAAAAAAAAAAGATTTTATTTATTTTATTCTTAGACAGAAGGGAAGAGAAGGAGAAAGAGAAAGAGAGAAACATCAGTGTGTGGTTGCCTCTTGCGCGTCCCCTGCTGGCGACCTGGACCGCAACCCAGGCATGTGCCCCGACAGGGAAATCGAACTGGCAACCCTCTGGTTCTCAGGCCGATGCTCAATCCACTGAGCTATACCAGTCAGGGCTTTATTTATTTTTGATTTTAGAGAGAGGGGAAGGGAAGGAAAAAGAGGGAGAGAGAACCCGCATCCCAGGCATGTGCCCCGACTGGGAATCAAACTGGCGGCCTTTTGTTTTGCAGAACAACAACCAGCCAACTGGGCTGCACAGATCAGGGCTTGGATTTAGAATTAATGAACTGCTTCAGCTGGGGCTGGGCCCTCATTTACTATTTAACAGTTAACTTGAGTTCCTTGGGAATTCAGGCTTCCTGTAGAAATAGACGGTTTATTATAACAAATCAATTCTAGGTTATTGGTCTGTTTTAGGTCTAGGAAGTAATGTGGAGCTCTGAAATTTACCTGTGTGTGTATGTGAGAGAGTGAGAGAGAGGAGAAAGGAAGAGAAAGACACAGATGCACAGACTGACAAACCAACCTGCCCACTGATCAAGTCTCTCTGTTTTCTTTTATTGGTATGGATCTTAGTATAATGTCTTCTTACATGTTTCTTATGAATCAACGCAAATGATAAGCCATAGTGTCCAGTACTATCTTGTATGCTGTGGGGAATGTAAAAGATTGTCAACAATTTGGCAACTCTGATGTACGGAGAAAAAGAAAACATTTTTGTTTCTAATGATTAGAACACAATAGAACTATTATTAATCATGTCTTATGTTTCTTTAAAAAAAGATTGTATTTATTTATTTTTAGAGACAGGGTAAGGGAGGGAGATAGAGTGGGAAACATTGCCTCTCACACACTGCCCGTACTGCAACCCAGGCACGTACCCTGATTGGCATCCAGACTGATGACCTTTTCATCCCCAGGCCAGCGCTCAATCCACTGAGTCACACCAACCAGGGCTTTTGTTTTTCACATAAGTAATTAAGCACAGGCTTTGGAGTTAGACTGATGAAATTTGCATCCAGGCTCCTCCGCTTTCTAGTTGTGTGACTTCCAGACAGTTACACTGAATTTCTCAGAGCGTCAGTTTTCTGATCTGTAAAATAAAACCTCTCTTATGGAGCTCTTGGGAGTTTTAAAAGAGATGATGCTCTTAACTTTAGCTTTTTTATTCTATGAATAGTGTTGGCGAAGTTAATTTAGTTTAAAAATGCTGAATAAACTCATGTGCGGTAAAGATGTAGTGGCAGCATCGTCCTACTTTTACAACTCAGAGACCCGGCTTCAGGGAGAGCTCTCAGCCCAAGTACTGTGGCGACCTGGAATCCCCAGCCCTGCCATCTACAACCTGCTTGTCAAACACATCATTTCTGAGGCTAGGAAAACCGTCTCTGGATCGCTGTTCCAGGATGTGCTGCCCCCTCTGAGCTCCTATGTAGGATCTATTTTGAATGTTTAATGAAAAGAGAGATAGAGACAGAGATAAACAAATAATAATAATAAGACACAGAAGAAGAAGGAGGAGGAGGAGGATGAGGAGGAGGAGAAAAGAGGGGGACAAAAAAAATAGGCAAATCACTTAAGTAAGATTCGCCCTGCAAAAATTTGGATCATCTTGGTCCTAGCTTGTTCTTTCCCTCCCCAAATTGGGTGCCACTTCCCAAACACATGGGCACTTTCACACACTGATGCATTTGATACCGTGGTTCTCTCTGCCCAGAATGTCCTTCCTTTTACTTTCCCAGCATTTCCAACCGTCAAAAACCCAGGAACCGTGTTGAATAGCTTTCCCCAACATTCACAGATAGAATAAATATTTCCTTCTTCTGTAGACCTATGCCACGTTGGAAACACCCCTATCACGGTCATTGTTACAGTCTGCCTAGTTAGAAGCAGGGTGTTTGTCTGCCCCTGCTTGGCAAGCTGGTACTGTATTATCTGCTGTGTACTTTTAACAGGTGAGCAGAACCCTGAAGATTCTGCGGGAAAAGACTGAGAGAGCCTTTGGTCATTGGTAATGTTCCAAAGCTTCCTTTTCTTTACTAAGGAGAGCCCAGCTAATGTGGCATGGGCATTTCCACCCCACAACCAGAAACCAGACAGGGAATGGTTTTAGATTAGTTTTATATTTTTTATATGACTTGTATTACATTATGATAATATTTTCAGGCTTGTAATTTTGAGGTACCTCCTTCAGAAACTAGTGGAAGCCCGCCTGTCAACCCTAAGGAGATAGGACAATTTGGGATTGGATACTGTCACTGTCAGTCATCTTCAATACGCTAAGAAGCCAATTCACCTGAAGAAAGAAGGACTTTCTAGGTGTTATTCACTATGCTTGACTATGGACAGATCTTGTCTACACCCCGTCTAACTGGGGGAATCTTGACTGTCCATTTGGACTTTTAAAATATTGAATATTTAAGGAAAGCAAACCTAGGTTAGAAGTCTGAAAAACTAATGTAAGTAATATCTAATCAGTTCTTAATATTGAGGAGAAAAAAAGAAGGCTCTTCTGTAAAACCCTTCAAACTGATGTCTTAGAGTTCAGAATCTCTTGCAACTTAATTTATAAAACGAACCAGCTTAAAATTTCTGGGGTTTACGGAAGAAGGAAGGCTACCATGATATTTGGACGGAACTGTCCCTGAAACACCAGGATGTAGTCCAATCACATGGTACAGAGGAGGTGGTTGGGAAATGCTTACTGAACAACACATTTATGCTGTCTAAAAATGTTTCTTACGACATACAGCAGTGTCCATCATTTTGATATGAGATGAATAAAGCTGTGTTGTAAGCTGAGAAACCAATTTGCATGGCCTGAAATTGAACTTTGAATTCTACCATTTTAGTGCTCCATGACTTCGAGTATCTAAATCACAGGCCACCCTGGCCAGGTAACTCAGAGCATCGTCCCAATGCACCAAGGTTGCAGGTTTGATCCTCAGTCATGGCACATACAAGATGTGGACAGCAAGACCAATAAAGTGGCGTTGGCCTGGTCAAGATAGCATAAAGTACATAAAACAAAGTGGAGCCACTCATGTCAACCAAAACGGCTGCCAGACAGCCATGACACTTTGGTTCAAGAGGGAAGCTATGTAAGTCAGAGCAGGCACATCTGGCAAGGAGACACACCTGAGGTGTCTGCACATGTGATCAGAACAGCCAGGTCTGCAGAGCGGGGCCACCCACAGATAGGCTCCTGGGCAAATCCCCCCCTTGCCGGCAGGGGGGCCCAGACACTTATCAAAAGACCCAGAAGGGTGGAGCACACCACTTTCAAGCTATAACTGAGGCAGGCTCCAGGCCGCGGCTGAGACAGCCGAGCCCCACACCCCAGGGTGCTGCTCCACGGCGCGCTGGTCTCCCTGGGCATCGGCTGCCGGAGGTGCTGCCTCATGAACTGAGGACTCGTCTGCCCTGCTGCCCGCCTGGCTCTGGAGAGCCATCCTTGCAAGATGCTGACGACTCCCTTGCCCACCAAGCTCTCTCCTGCACCTGCAGACTGAGACTCTGGGACTTGGGGTCATTATTCCCCACTGATTGCTCTGTGTGTGTGTGTGTGAGATTCCTCTTAGATTGTTAGAGTGTGAGTAGGACGCTAATGTATGTTGATGTTCTACTTTGAGTGAACCTGCCTTCAATAAAAGCTGAGTGAATGGCATAGTTACTGTGCGTGACTCTCGTCTGTTTCTTGGTGCTGGGCTGCCCGGTTGGCAGGTAGCTGAGCAGCTGCCCGGCTGACTTACAGGAAAGAGTACATTGTAAATATAGGCTCGTGACACAAGAATCAACCAATGAATGCATAAATAGGTAGAACAACAAATTGATGTTTCTGTCTTTCTCTTTCTCTTTTTGTCTCTCTAAAATCAATAAATTAAAAAAATAAATAAATCACACGCCGATTCAGATCCTGGGCAGGATTCCTGGACTGACTACAAACTCTGGGCAGGTGGCAACCACATGGGGCTCTGTTACAGAGCCCGCCTACGCTCTTCAGGAACAGCTGTGGGTTCAATCGCCCACCACCAAGAAGCGTTACTCCCGATGCAAGAGTTTGGTGAAAAAGAAAGGGGTTTTTCATTTAAAGATTATACAGATTTAGAATAATGGTTGAATTCTGCTATTAAGTCCCACTCTCTTTAAAACACCGGAAAACACATAGTCTTGCTTTTCTTTGCCAAACCAGTCCAGTTTCAGAATACGCCAGTAAGAGGTATCACCTTTCAGAAAAGCAGAAGTCCACAGCTCAGCACTCCCTGTCACAGCCTTCCAGGCATCTCCCGCTACTCTGTGCTTGGTCAGGCAGGTCCTCACAATTCCCAGCACCATCATCCATGTCACCATGTTCCCCTGGCAGGTTTCCTAGTGGGTCTCCTCTTTCTTACTCCAGTTTTTAATCCAAAACCACATGACACCTCCTTACACACCAGGCTTCATGACGGCTGGGGTGAGGGGGGAGCACCTTCTACATCCTTTCAAACTGCATGGCTTCTACCCTCATGGCCGGCGCAGGCCCCATGACTGAATCCTCAGAGGAGCAGGTGTAGCCCCTCCCTCACTACAGGCAGGAGCATGGCAGAATCTTTCTCTTTCAGGCCACCCTTGTTTTAGATCCTGACCCAGGACTTCCTACATGACCTCACACTCAGCACCATATGTTCTGAAAGTCACATAGACCTTTTAGCTGGCTGGCAGCACAGCTTCCCTTCAGGAAAGACTTGCCAGAGTTATGCAAAGTATCTTAAATGCGGCATCCTCCGCTCTCCCTCCCCCATCCAAGGGCTGCGGTGGAATATGCTCTATTTCTATATCCTTTTGCTTTGCACTCCGTTTTCACTTCCACTAATTTGCCCCTGACTACCTTCCACCCAAGAACCTGGGGCTCTCAGAGAATGGCATTGTAAGTGAGCGGACCGGAGCAACCTGGAAGCAGTGTATTAACCAATAATTATCCACAACTGCATTATTCTGAAACAGTGCTCAGAAACAAACTTTCAGCCAAACCATCTCGCTTCTCCAATCCCTTCCCAGATCCATTTCTGTTTTATCTTCCAGGCGTGTTTAGGTGGCTCATGCCCTCCGGGAGCGGGGCGGGTGGGGTGGTGGTGGTGGTGGTGGTGGTGGTGCAGAAAAATTCTCAGACTAGGAAATTCCAGCTTTACTCTCCCACACCTGAGGGGGTTGGTCTGCCACGGGCAATTCCCACCCGGGTGCTGGGTGCCACATACTGTTACAGAGCCCCCCTCCCACCCCACAGTGGGCCTATAACTCTATGGTTCTTTTTGTTCATTGCTGATCTGAACTGTGGCTCTCAATGCCAGAGTTTGGTAAAAAGGAAAGGAACTATTTATTCAAAAGTTATACAGGTTCAGAATAATGGCAGAATGTCACTGTTAAATCTCAAAGTCCCTTTAAAACACTCATAAACACACACACACACAGTCCTGCCTCCCCTTGCCAAACCAGGCCAGTCAGGGGTCCCGTATCTCAGGAAAAGAAAATAGAAGGCTGTAGCTCGGCTAGGCTCCCATTTTTCTTTAATTTTTAAAAAAGACTTATTTATTTTTAGAGAGGAGAAGGGAGGGAGAGAGAGAAACATCAATGTGTGGTTGCCCCGCAAGTGTCCCCCATTGGGGGCCTGGCCAGCAACCCAGGCATCCGCTGCGACTAGGGAACCGAACCAGCGATGCTGTGGTTCCCAGGCCAGAGCTCAATCCACTGAGCCACACCAGCCGGGGTTAGGCTCTCGTTCTTAATCCAAACTGTGTGGGACTTCCTCATGGTGGGGGCCGGTGGGGCATTCATGAAAGAAAGCTTCATGGTGGGCATCCTTTCAAACCGTGTGGCCAAGAAAGAGCTCCGCGTGGCTGCTACATCTTGCCTTTCAGCTTTCTAAGCCGCATGGTCAAGAGAGCCTGCTCGCTACTCTCATCATGTAGTAAAAAGTGCCCGTCATGGCTGTCCTGCCTGGGTTTAAATCCTGACACTGATCTTTCTCTGTAACCCCACTTCCGATTCCTCCCACACTGGGTTACACCTGCCACTAGCCTGGTTTCTTTTGCCTTTCTTGCCTGCCATTGTTAGTCCCGGCAAGCGTGGCTCTGTGACGCAGAAGCCGCCTCCAAACCTCTGAGGTGCTCTCCCAGGTGCAGGAAGCCTCTCCCAGGAAGTCCCTCCGGCTACATCGCATCACAGGTTAGAGTCACGCCCATCTCCCTGGCTCAGAGGAGCGCAGGCACAGCTTTTAACATTATAAAACACTGGCCATGTCCTTCAGATGTGCAAAGTAGCTCTCAATGGCCCTGCTCTGCTTCCCTCATCCCCCAAGCGATAGCTGTGGGGGTTTTCTCCATTTTGGGGGAAGCTGTTGCTCAGTACCCCCATTACAGTATGAGGTCTCCCTTATTCCTGATCAATTGAGGAAACATTATGCGACCCTTCTCCCCTTGACCATTGAAAATTCCATATTGGATCTGATATCTGCTCAGAATGAGTTCTCATAAGTTCAGTGTTGACAATATCCTGTGTGGTCGATGGACAGGGCCCTTCCTCATTCCATGACTGAGGGCTGATGGGGGTGGGGTGGGGTGGGGTCGAGGTGAGGGTGGTGGGGGCGGGGGTGGGCCCTGGCCAGGAGGAATGTGTATTGTTTTGGAAATAGATTGTACCTCCCTCCTTATCCCTTTCTGGGAGTGGCCCCCTGTTATGTGACTGCCTCTTGACCTTTTCTTTACACCGAGGTAATGTAGTTCAGAGTCACATGTAGGACATGTGCCTCCTTTGTCTGGGACCCCTTAAAACAAGTAGAGGATACAGGGAGGTGCGGTCTCTATCACACCAACCCAGCACTATTGGTGCACACTCCCCTGTAATGTGAATAATAAATGGCATGTCCACATCTGCTAGCCTACCAGGTTTTTTTTCTTCTTTTCCTCTATCGCGAACACTTAAGAGCTACCCCCCACACCCTGTTTAGAGCTCCTGCATTGCGTCTCCCTTTTCCATGGTTTTGCTTTCTGCTGTTTCAGTTACCTTGTGGTCCACCTCGGTCCAAAATTATTAAATGCAAAATTCCAGAAATAAATGATTTACAAGTTTTAAATTGGCTTCCATTCTGAGTAGTGTGATGAAATCTCCCGGGTCCTGTTCCATCCGCCCAGGACGTGAATCATTTTTTGGTCCAGCAGTTCCAAGCTGTATGCACTACCTGCCCCTTGGTCACTTAGTAGCTGTCTTCAGATTGACTGTCACAATATCACAGAGCTTGTGTTCAAGTAACCCTTATTTTACTTAATAATATCTCATTCACCTCGCTTCATCTTATGTATTTTATCATCTCACAACACTACAAGGAGAAGGGTAAGGACAGTATAATAAGAGAGATAACATTCACATAACTTTTTTTTACAGCATACTGTTATAATTATTCTATTTTATTATTATCTGTTGTGAACCTCTTACTGCGCCTAATTCATAAACTTTAATGTAGGTGTGTACGTATAGGAAAATGCATAGTATTTATAGAGTTCGTACTATTCGTGGCTGCAGGCATTCATTGGGGGTCTTGAAACATGCTCCCCCAGAATTGGGGAGGAGGAGCTCCTGTAGTCCTAATTTGGCCAGAGTGGAGTGCACTCTCATATGCCCTTATCTTGAAGTGCTTCTGTGTTTTGCAGGGAGGGAAGCAGGTGGGAGTCACCAGGATTTCCTGCTGTGTTCAATGAGAGTTACAGGAAGCCCTTAAGGCTCGGAGAACCGCAGGGTGTGCCCCTGCCAGGTTGCCCTGGGTGATGGCTCGCTGAGCCTCTGTTTTTACAGTCGTCATTAGCCCTTCATTTACAGCTGTCTTTTGAAGTTGGATGTGTCACAGGGCTGGCCAGCTTGGCTCAGTTAGAGGGTGACTCTGGATGATTTAGCTTCTGAGTCTACACTGGCCGCTTGCCAGGTTCTCCTTGCACCACACGTGAAGCGCCGGGCACCCGCGGCAGGGGAGGACCGAGTCTGCTTTTACGGAAAATCCCGCGAGTCCTAGCCCTGTGTGCCGCCAAGCAGGAACTGCAGGAAAGATTAAAGCTCAGGTTGCAGGAAGCAGAGTAGCATCCGTGTGAAAGCAGGAACTCTGGTGTCAGGCTCCAGGGATCAGATCCCAGCCACGATGCTTGCCCACTGTGTGACTCTGGACAAGCCCGGCAGGCTCTCTGATCCTCAGGAACCTCATCCGTGATCCTAACATGCACCCCTTAGGGTTGGGGGAGAGAACCAGGGAGATGCCTGTAAATAACATGCTGTAGGGGTATCATGGGACCTGAGTCCTTAGCCACTTGTTTCTTGCTGTTTTGGAATTAGCACGTATTCTGTCTGTGGTGTGAGGTGCCATCCTGAATGCTGAGTGGGAAGAGACATACAGGCGGCCTTTTAGAAACTCACAATTTAAAACACACACACGTATTTCATGCAATTGAAGCAAAGCTTGTAGAGAGGTACTTTAAACAGTGCATACATATTAAAAAATTTCCCCGAACAAAAAATTTACATTTTGTATTTTGGCGAACAGGAAATCGCGCTGGTTGGGAGACAGAATTTCAACTGGCTGCAAAATGTGCTGTTAGTGTCTTCAAGGTCTTCAAGGTCTAAATGGAAATCCAGGGCTCTTTGGTTAATCAAAAAGAGATGGGCTGTACAATGAGGGAGAGGGTGTTTGAGTTCCATGTCTGAGTTCCATCCTAAACCCATTTTCCCCGAATGCCGGCAGAACACTTACCCTGCAAGGGTCTCTGGGATGGAAAGAGACTGTGCTCATAAAAGGCATAACAAATGTTGCCGTACTATGTCGATGTCCTCCCTGACCCCAATGGGCAATGCATGTTAAATATATTAAGATTTCTGATATGTCCAGTAGCAAGAAAACCCTGCATAACTCCTCATTTTTCTAACTATATTTGACTAAGAGATCTTTTCCGGGTGGCTCATTTAAAAACAGTGGGCAAAGGTTGAGAAATGCAGCCTTAATTATTGGGTGTGGTGTGAGTAGTGAGTGGGTTTTCCTGGAAAATTTTCAAGGAAGAACAAATATAGATGGAAATTATATGGCCTTGTGAGTGGGTTTTTATTTGTATTTAAAAATATTATCATATTCCTGACTTTTTCTTATGAACTATTTTAAACCTTCAGGGAATTTGAAAGATTAATATGATGAACTCCTAAGTGTGTGTGTTTGTGTG
The DNA here is from genome assembly GCA_004026545.1 of Mormoops blainvillei. Taxonomy (NCBI): domain Eukaryota; kingdom Metazoa; phylum Chordata; class Mammalia; order Chiroptera; family Mormoopidae; genus Mormoops; species Mormoops blainvillei. The sequence continues at coordinate 73,917 of PVJD01007851.1, forward strand.
TGTGTGTATGTGGTGACACAACACTTCTTGGTGTTTAGCATGTACCACTTAAGAACACAGATATTTGTCTACAGAACCACATTGTTGTTATCCCTACTAAGAAAATTAACCATCTAAAATCAACTTAACATTTAAATTTCTCCAGTTGTACCCCCCAAATGCCTTTATACCTGTTTTTATCAGCTACCACACACATTATATATTTTTTGGTCCTTATTTTAATTTAGAATAATTCTTCCTTCTTTTTTTCTCCTCGTGATGCTGACCTTCTGAAGAATCTAGGCAAGTCTTCCAGGATGTCCCATCTTGTAGGCTTGTCTGATCCCTCCTGATGTCTACTTGCTCCTCTGTCCTGCGACCCTCAACTCTGGCTACATGTCAGGACCACCCGCCTTAACTGCATTACAAGGAGCGGGTAGTAATAGGCCCACTCTGTTCTCACTGGAGGTTAAGTCAACCTTAAAGCCTAGAAAGGAGAATACGCATGTCTGAGTTCCATCCTAAACCCATTAAGCCGGAAGCCCTGGAGATGAAGCCCAGGTGGCCCTGGTTTCCAAAATTCCCAGGTGATCCCATTGTAATAGGCCGTGTTAAGAACCGCCGCTCGTTCTTCTGTACCTCAGAAGCCCCGTCGTACCCTCTTCCACTACTGCCCCCACACAAGAATGAGTGCCAGCCTTACTTCTAAACCTACTGATAAATTGCCTGTTTGGGAATTTTGTGTAAATGGAATCATATAGCTTTATTGTATCTCTTTGTATCTTTTGTACTCTTTTGTATCTGACTTCTTTGCTTATCATTAGGTTCATGAGATTCATCTACCACTGTGCAGTTGTGGTTTTTCGTTTTTCATTGCTCCTGCGATGTTTTTTTATTCAGTCTAATGCAGGTAGACGTTTAGAATGATTCCAGATTCTGTTGCAATAGCGCTCTTGTGAATGTTTTGGTGTTTGTCTTTGGGTGAATGCATTGCTTTTTTGCGTGAGGCACATATACCTCAGAGTGGGGTTGCTCGTTCGTGGGCTATGTTCAACTTTACTCGATGCTGCCAAACAGTTTTTCTCCTGTTTTCTTTTGATATAACCCCACTGGTCTTTGTGTACATTTATTACTTTCTGGCAAGAGATGTCCTGAGTTCACCTTGCATGGTCTCTGCCTGAGCTCTGGAATCAGCTATTTCTCTGAGGAGTCCTGGTTCTTCTGGGTAGGGGATAGTATTTTAAGGCCAAGGTCTGGGTGCTAGTTGTGCTTCTTGCTATAGAGATGTTATTGCTTTTAGTAGACAAGGTAGGAAGTACTCTAAAGAAAACAATCATGTGTTTGAATTGACAATTCCAATTCTAATTAACATACAGGGTTTTTGTTCTTAATTGTTTTATTTTGTATGCACATCCTTTTCTCTTATGTTGAAAATCTTGGCTCCTAACAATGTTAATATGTTTTATTTGCTTCACTCTGCATTTACATAAAAGAGTTGCAAAATTGCAATATTAATATTACTATTGATAATGGTATTATATGAGTAAAGTGACATATGTGTGAATCTTATATTTCTTTGTAATTCTTTTGTCTTGTGAGCAAATTTGACACTAAGCTGAATGGCTTAAATCTAATGAGGAGCTCGGATCACAAGGGCTTGAAACTAGAAGCCAACCTCAAGGGAAAAACTCAAAAACATGCAAACTCATGGAGACTGAATAGCATGCTATTCATCAATGAATGGGTCAATAATGCGATCAAGAAAGAAATCAAACAGTTTCTGGAAACAAATGAAAATGAACAGACAACAGTCCAAAACCTATGGGACACAGTGAAGGCAGTCCTGAGAGGAAAGTTCATAGCAATACAGGCCTACCTGAAAAAGATAGGGTTAGGCTGTTTATTTGAAATGTTTCTATGTCTACAAGAATTGGAGAAACAAAAACAAACAAAGCTCAGAGTGAGTAGAAGGAAGGAAATAATCAAGATCAGAGCAGAATTGAATGACATAGAGACTAAAAGAACAATTTAAAGGATCAATAAATCAAGGAGCTGGTTCTTTGAAAAGATAAACAAAATCGATAAGCCTTGAAGCAGACTTATCAAGAAAAAAAGGGAGAGGATGCAAATAAATAAAATCAGAAATGAAAGAGGAGACATTACAACTGACACCACAGAAATACAAAGGATTGTTAAGAAATTACTATGAACAACTATATGCCAAGAAATTTGAACGCCTGGGTGAAATGGACAAATTTCTAGAAAAATATAATCTTCCAAAACTGAAGAAGAAGTAGAAAACCTGAACAGACCGATGGCAGCTGGTGCAACTGAAGCAGTAAACTAAAAATCTATTTGACCTAATCAGTGAATTTGGCCAAACAATGGGATACAAAGTCAATATTCAGAAACCGAAGGCATTTTTATACACTAACAATGAAATATCAGAATCAGAAATCAGGAAAAAAAATCCCATTTGCTATAGCAACAGAAAAATAAAGTAGGAATAAACCTAACTAAGGAGGTAAAAGACCTGTACTCAGAAAACTACACAGCACTGAAGAAAGAAATTAAGGAAGACACAAATAAATGGAAGCATATACCATGTTCATGGATTAGAAGAATTAACATCATCAAAATGTCCATAATACCCAAAGTAACATGTAGATTCAACACAATCCCTGTTAAAATACTAATGACATATTTCACAGATATAGAACAAACATTTCAAAAATTTATGTGGAACCATAAATGACCCTGAATAGCTGCAGCAATTTTGAGAAAGAAGGACAAAGTAAGAGAGATCACAATATCTGACATCAAACTATATTACAAGGCCACTGTAATCAAAACAGTCTAGTACTGGTATAAGAACAGACACACAGATCAGTGGAAGAGAATAGAGAACCCCAAAATAAACCCATGTCTCTATGATCAATTAATATTTGACAAAGGGGACAGGAGCATAAAATGGAGTAAAAATAGACTCTTCAACAAAGGGTTTTTGGAGATCTGGACAGCTACATGCAAAAAAATGAAATTCGACCACCAACTTAAACCATATACAAAAATAAACTCAAGGTGGATAAAAGACTTAAATGTAAGTTGTGACACCATAAAAGTCCAAGAGGAGAACATAGGCAGGAAAATCTCAGATACTCCATGAAGCAATACTTTCACCAATATGTCCCCTGGAGCAAGGGACATAAATGAAGGAATAAACAAATGGGACTTCATCAAAATAAGAAGCTTCTGCATGGCTAAAGAAAACATCAGCAAAATGAAAGGGGAACCAACTGTATAGGAAAATATATTTGCCAATGATACTTTGGGCAAGGGTTTGATCTCTAAAATATATTAAAAACTCACATGACTCCACTCCAGTAAGACAACAATTCAATGAAAAAATGGGCAAAGGACGTGAACAGACAATTCTTCAAGGAGGACATACACAGGGTCCAGAGACATATGAAAGGATGTTCAGCATCACTAGTCCTCAGAGAGATACAAATTAAAACCACAATGAGATACCACTTTATACCAGTCAGAATGGCCATAATACACAAATCAACAAACAACAGGTACTGGTGTGGATGTGGAGAAAAGGGAACCCTAGTGCACTGTTGGTGGGAATGCAGACTGGTGCAGCCACTGTGGAAAGCAGTTTGGAATTTCCTCAAAAAACTAAAAATGGAACTGTCTTTTGACCCTGCAGTTCCACTGCTGGGATCATACCCTAAGAATCCCGAAACGCCTGTTCAAAAGATCCTATGCCCCCCAATGTTCATAGCAGCACAGTTTACAATAGGCAAGAATAGGAAGCAACCTAAGTGCCCATCAGTAAATGAGTGGATCAAAAAACTGTGGTACATTTACACAACGGAATACTATGTGGCAGAAAGAAAGAAAGAGCTGCTCTTCTTCACGACAGCATGGGTGGAACTGGAGAGCATTGTGCTAAGTGAAATAAGTCAGGCAGTGAAAGACAAATACCACATGATCTCACCTATAAGTGGAACCTAATCAACAAAACAAACAAGTAAGCAAAATATAACCAGAGACTTGAAATAAAGAACTGACAGTGACCAGAGGGGAGGGGGAAGGGGGATAATGGGGGAAAAGAAGGGGAAGGGTCATCAAGGAACATGTATAAAGGATCCATGGACAAAGCCAGAGGGGGGCAGGACTGAGGGTGGCAGGTGGGGGTGGGGGAAAGTGGTGGTGGGAAGTTGGAGACAACTGTCCTTGAACAACAATAAAAAAAGAAAACCTAAATGAGGGGGGCGAGAAATTTGTCCAGTGGCTCCCGAAGGAGAGTGTTGTCTCAGAATATTGACTGGGGCTCGGCCCTCCAGAGTTGCAGCTATTGAGCTCCTGTGCCTTCCCTTCTCTCTCTAAATTCCTTTCTCAGTGTTTTCAAGGTTCCCACTGGGGCAGGGGTGCCCATTTTGGGGTACACTTCCTTCTCTCACTTTAGCAGCCCTATGGTTACCATCCTCCCCTCACCCTGGTGTGAGAGTGAATTTTGTGTGTCAGCTCAGCTAAATGTATACAGTAGTCTAGATGCTGCTTGGAAGGTATTTTTAAATAAAAGGTATGATTTAAGACTTAAATCAGTAGACTTTGAGTAAAGATGATTACCCTTCATACTGTGATGGGGCCTCATCCAATCGATCGAAAGACTTAAGAGAAGAGGCTAGTCCACTGAGGAGGAAGGAATTCTGCCTCTAGGCTGCCTTCAGACTCGAGAAATCAACTCCTCCCTGGAATTTCTAGCTCATCCCCTGGAGTTTGGATTTGCCAGTCCCCCAACTGTGTGAACCAATTCCTTGAAATGGATCAACTTTTCTCTCCCTCCTTCCTCTTACCTCTACACACACACACACACACACACACACACACACACACACGTTGGTTCTATGTTTATGACAAACGCTGATCAGAACACTGGTGATCTCAAACCTCAGACAAAATGGTTGGAGATCTCTGAGGTGTGGCCCAGCAGTGGCATATCAGGGTGAGAGGCAGGTTGTTATGCAGGCAGAAGAGGACTGGAGCAGGATGATAAAAGGCCCTGTCAAGGGAGTGGGTGCAGGAAGTGGTGTGGAAGAACCTGTCTGCCTTCCCACTCAGAACTTGGCTAACATGGTTACCGGCACCTGGCAGGTGTGACTTTTGTTTGATTTGGAAGCAGTGCATCCTCCTGGGCCAGGGCCAACCTAATGTGCCCTGCTTAGGCGAGAGAGGAAGAGGCTCTCTGGGATCCTCACAGGCCTCCTG
>PVJD01007852.1:0-79181 GCA_004026545.1 Mormoops blainvillei
AACTTAAGAATCTTTACTGGGCTATAAGGCAAGTGATTGAGGCCAGGGATTGGGTGAGATGTGGTGGTCGGGTCGGTGGGTACGGAAACAGACGCAGGCAGGCTCAGCGTAGGACATATACTGCACCTGCCCTACTTTGTCTAGAAAAAACATAGATATGCGTTTTAAAATGAGATTTTTAAATTAAATAAGAATGGTGTTTTATGTGATATTTTAAAATACCAATTTCATATGAAGAAGTCCCAAGTAACTAGAATTGTAATATTGTTCCCTCCCGTGCGTGGTTATACGACACCTTTCCAGCTCCTGGGAGAACTCTGCCAAATTGGAAGATTGCGGAGCTCTTGCCAAAATCTATGCACTATCTTATCAGGAAAAGGTTAATATTCATGAAAGCTCCCAATATTGTGATAATTATAATTAAAACAAATAAATGTATTTGTGCTCAGACCACACAATTCTAATTAAATGAGGATAATTTCATAGTCATTTCAGCTGCATTCATCACGACCAGAATGTAACCTCTCGAGAGATTTCCCAGGGATTTTGTCTTACTTCTCCTGTATCCTCAGTTTGCTAGTGCTGGTAGAGCGGCTGCTTCTTTCGGCTCACTCTTCTCAGTTACACCACCCTCTGCCTCTCCCGGTGTCCACCTGCTCATCTTCATCACCCCTCATCATTCTTTGAAGACTTGGACAGCTATCTCAGAGCTTTGCTCTCACTCCCAAACCCTACTTTCATATAGATAGATGACTCGAACTTCTGTCCCATCAAACAATGGTACTGTCTTTACTCATAAGCTTCCAGTGGCTTCCTGTCCCACAAGGGACAAATTCCAAAGTCCTCGTCCTGGTCAGAGCACCCCAACTGCTTCTCTGACCTGATTTCCTGTCCCATCTAATTCAGCCCAACCTTACTGGCCTCCTCGCTCTTTTTTATTACCAGTGTCCACTCTAGTACCTTTGAACTTCTCCTGTGCTAGGAATGCTTTCTCCTAGATGTTTCCCTCACTGCAGTCAGATGTTCCCCACCTTTAACCTCCCTCTCCAAAATAAAATTTTTACCTTACTGTATTTGTCTTTATAGTACTTTTACCTCTTGCCATGTGTTTGTTTATTTCACAGTATGGGAATAGGGAAAGGAATAAACTTCATATATTTGTTCACTGCTATATTATTATTTCATCTGCCTGGCAAACCTTAACCCTGACGAGATTCAGAGTTTTCTCTAATTTGTTGAGTGATAATAAAAGAAATTCCACACCTCTGTAGGTAGGTACTATTGTCACTTAAGATATATACATATATCTTAATTTTTTTTCTTTTACCTCAACTGAGCCCTCAGTGTTGCTTCGTGATCCTGTGTTGTTTAGTAATTCTTGTCTTCTGGCTCCCAAACACCTACCGACCTGTTTCCCATGTGTGTCCTGTCCCACATGTGCCTCCAGTTCAGTGACTACAATTAAACTCACGTCCTCCATGCACTCCCAGCCTTGGCTCTCTTTATCTTTCTCATCACTGTCCACTCATTTGTGTAAGCTTGAATCCTGGGAGTTATCCTTAATTTTTCCTCTCACTGGCATCCATATAGTCATCAAATTCTGTCAGTTCTGCCCTTTAGTTATCTCAGTTAGTCCAGTTATTTCTATCTCCCCTGCCATTTTAGCCCCGGTATTCTTTCACCTAGACTAGTGCCATAGACTTAAATGTCCACCTTGCCTCATCCCTGGCTTTCTGAAGTACAGATCTGGTCATGTCAGTGCTTTCCTTAAACTCCACGAGACTTTCCATTGCTGTTGGGATCGAAATCAACATGACTTTTATCAGGCTTTTCATGATCTGGCTTCTGCGTTTCCCATTAGCTTCATTGGCTGCCACCGACTGCTTTATAGCCATTTTAAACTTTTCTTCAGCTCTTAAACGAGCCATGCTTTTTCTTACTTCCCTAGATAGCTATACATGCTGTCCCCTTTCAACACATTTTGTCCCATCCTATTCTAGAATATTAGGAATCCTCACTCATTTCTTTGTAGTGTTTATTACAGTATTTGTCAGTCTTTATTCTAATTACATCTTTAATTGTTTTTACTTGTGTAGACAGTAGATTTTTGGAGAACTGGGAGTATATATGTCTTGCTCATTGTCGTATTCTGAACACCTAATACACATCATTCATATCATAAGCCCTCAAATATTTGTTGACTGAATAATTATTTAATTAGATATCCAGGGGAATATAAAATAATTGTCCAAGATTCATTTGTTTGTATTTGAAATGGTGTGCTTATACTTGGGTCAAAATAATTTAATGATTATCTTTTAAATAGTTTAATATTTATATAAATATTAGTAAATATTTATAAATAATTTAATATTTATCTGTTTATTCCCTCTGTGCTCTTTACCAAAAATAAGTTAATATAAAGGGAAAATGAATGTAGAACAATAAATTGAATCTGGAAGTGAATATTATATATATAAAATACAAGTTTTAATCTTAAGCACTTGTTAGAAGTGGCCAGAAATCTTTGAAGGATACTTCAAAGTGGCAGAGACTGCTAGTTGTACCATATCTCTTCTACCCTTCTTCTGCAGTAATAGAATACCTTATTATGGCCACCTGAATAAAGACTAGATTTACTAGACTCTCTTGCAGCTAGGTATATAGTTAAGTTATTATGTTCAGCACTTTGATGTAAATGAATGTGGTATGTGCAGCATATGTGAACATATAGGTAGAGCTGAAGAAGTCATGTTAGATCATGACGTGATTGTGTGAATGAAAGCAACTGTAACAAGATGGAAGGAAGCTGACTCCCTAAAACACCATGGAGCACCAACTAGTCCTGGAGAACTACCATGGATTTTTGCTTGAGAGACAAACATCTGTATTGTTTAAGCCATTGTTTTTTTGGATTTCAGGCACTTGCAGCTGAGCTTCTTGTACAACTACCAAAACTTCTTTGACAAGTGGATCATGTACCCCTCTGGGAACTCTTTTCTACTTTCCTGCTTAGGGATATTGTTGTCTCTTAGGGAAAGGCAGATCGGCATCTTAGTAGGAGTTATAAAGAAACCCCAACAAACGGTCTTTTGGTCTCATGTCTTCCTCTGATTTTGGAATGTATGCTATAAAAACGAAATAAAAGTAAAAGAACAAATACATAGAATCAACAAAGAAATAGAGAAGGAAAAGAGAAGTCCTACCGGATAATAATTTAATAGAAAGATATGCCTTAATTAAGTCACTTGAAGTATCACCTGAATCCAGAGACAAAGTTTGATGTATGTATCTATTTACCTAAAAATTTCTCCAACAATCTGGTAATTCACCATTACACAGACTTTAAAAGTCAGCTTTGTGCCTTCTCTCAAAAGTAGATAATAAACACACCTTCTTAGGGAAATGAAAACCTCGTTACAGTAATTCTAAAATTAAATCTTTATTAAGTTTTCCTTCATATAATTTCATGATATTAAAGATACTTGGTAAGTGAAGGGTAATTTTAAATAAGCAGCTTAATGTATAACTATAGGAAATAACTATGAAAATAGTTGTCAGAATACTATTTCATAATACTGACCAGAAGTGCCAAGTTTTGTAAGAAGTTTATATGCCATAACCTAGACATTTTGTTTCTAGAAATCTTTGGTATTAGGAAAGAGGACAGTAGTTATATTTTACTGAAACATGAATTTATATTCAAAATAAGATGATAAATGTTGACATAGCCTTAATATTAAAGTAACCATTAAAATAATGGTTTGAAAAATTATTTAATAACAAAAAAATCACTCGATATAATTAGTGAGACAGGGCATCTCACTTAATATAGAATTAAAGGTTCAGTAAGTAATCTGAATGCATAATGAACTAAGTGTATTGATAAAGGGTAATTCAAAATGGTCAGCAAAAGATGGACTATACAAGAAAGAAGTGATGTTTAAGTAGCCGAGTAGCCATCTGGGAAAAAATGTTAGCAGTACCTCACAAAATGTTTAAGATAAGTTAAATGTATCATACAGGTAAAGGTTAAAAAAAAATGAAACGTAAAAACACTTCAGATTCAGGTAAGACCTTGTTATTATGCAAAATCCATAAAAGAAAAATTGATAAAATTTTGTACATAAGAAAAACAAAAACTTCTGCATGGCATTAAAAAATATAATAATCAAAGTCAAAAGACAAATGAAAAACGAGGAAAAGTATTTACAGCTCAATCTCAGGCAAAGGGCCCCATTTACTAATCTATAAAGAATTCATCATAATCAACAATAAAAAGACACCCAATAGGAAAATAGCAAAGGATATGAACAGGTCACAGCAAAAGACAAATATGGCTAAAGTACATGGACAGATTTAAAAATTTATATCCTTTAAGCTAGTAGTTTGACTTTTAGAAGTGTGTATTGTAACTCTACAGGTATGAAATGATGTGTACAAGATTGTTAATTGCAGAATTTCTGTAACAGCAAAAAATTATAAATGACTTTAGTGTCTGTCCATCGGTAATGTAATGCTTGAAAATATTATGGTATATTCATGTAACAGAAAGTTTAGCAGGTGCAAAAGAAAATGAGGACGCTCTTTATGTCCAATATGGAAAGATACATTGTCAGTGCAAAAAAAGCTAGGTTTTGAACCATAGGTATAATATGTTTTATACTTTTAAAAGAGTTGGGAGGAGAGTAGCTAGTCGTATTGGCCTGTACATACATTTTTTGACACCCTTGAAAAGACACAGAAACTGGTAACAGTGTGCGTGCGTGTGTCTTGTGTGCCTCTGTGGCAGGAAGCAGGCGGGTCAGGGCTGGCTTAGCTGCCTTTGTGCAGTGAGAGAAAGGAGGAGAAGGTGCCGCTTCCTCAACAACCTCTCCTCTGTCTCTTAAAAAGATTGTGACAGATACGCTGGGTTTCCTTAGCGCCAGGCACTGGAACATTTTCATGATAATAGTGATAATAGGTAGATAATGAAAGAATTTCTTTTTTGAAAATTCTAGACTTAACTTTTCATTATACTGAATTAAGTGTTTTTTTCTCTAGGAAATTTAACTTAACCTACAGTTTATGATTTTCTGATCATAATAATTGCATACTTGGGTTAAAATATTTGATTATGTTAATAAGATCATCTTGTACTTTATTTCAGGTAAAATTTTTATTATTCATGAAGAAAGTTATATAACTTGATGGGTGTACCTTTTGATATTTTTTGTACTTTAAATCATAAGACCACAAAATATATTACTAAATAAAAATAACAAGGTTTAATGAAAAAGTAAAACCCAAAACTACGTATTCAGTGTCATTCTTTTTTTACTAAAATTTTATATATATATAGATAGATCCTAACATATACTTTGTATTATATTCCTAATAATTATATTTGCTTATATGTGTATTATATATGTATATGTCATGTATTTAAATATTTTTTGTAAAATACATCTGTGTAGGTTTGTATGCTTATACACACACACACACACACACACACACACACACACGTATATGCATGTCTTAGGAAAAAAGACTAGAAGAAATTAGACCACATTGTAGTATTTCTTAATGGTAGGATTCTAGATGGTTTTAAAAATATTTTCTTTATAAGGTTTTATGTTTTTTCACTTTTAACAGTAATTATATAGTACGTTGACAGTAAATGCTTTGATATATGTTTTAATGTTGTTTTTCTAACAATTTTCACTGAAGCTTTTTTTCTTTCCTTCATGAAAAGAGTTTTTCAGCTTATATCTTTAATGGATACCGGATCACCTCAGTGTTCTAATGAGAAAATAGAGCTTGCAATTCTGTGGTTCTTGGATCAGTTTCGTAAAACATATGTTGGTGATCAGCTTCAAAGAACCTCAAAGGTAGGTTTTCACTAGAGATTCAAAAAAATGTTTTTGAAAATGAAGAAAGATATTTACATGTAACAGCTTTGAGCTGAATGATGTATTTGGGCAATTTCTCCATAAGAAATTTAATTGATCAATTGAAATCAATTGATTAATTGGCACTGAAGGCAATATGAGATTAATTTGCTCATTTTATACCTGGATTTACCATTTTCTTTGAAGACTGACAGAGTTAGTGAATGTTTTTTACATGACTGCTCATTAAATAGTCAAGATTATTTTAAAGATCTTAATGGATTTTGCCTTATTGTATTGTATTTCAAGGTCTAAAACATAAGATTAACTCTTCAGTAGTTCTGGGGTTTTATTCTGGACCCTTATTTATTTATGTGGCTTCCAGTATATTTTTTGCTCATTCTTCGACATTTTTACATGATAGATTATGTGACTAGGAGAGTTAGGTATGTCTTTGGGAGGTCACAGTTAAATTACCGTAGTGTGGAGAACACTTGTCCTATGAAAATTGAAAGTTTAGCATCAGCACATAGAGACGAATTGACCCTAAGGCATAATGATGAGGGATTATTGAAGGCACGTATGTGAACCCTAACCAGATATTCAGTAGGATTTGTGACACTGAGTAAGATCTATGAGATTTTTTTTTCTTCTTCCTGGAATAGTAACTCTTTCCAAGACCTCTGTAAGAAGTCTTAAGGATATTCTTATCTCCTTTGGATTTATAGTTTGTATTAATAATGTAGAAGTATATCGTATTTGAAAATTCTAGAATAAGCTTTTTATATTACACTGAACTTTTTGCCCCCTGGGAAATTTAGTTTAACCTTCAGTTCGTTTATGATTTTTTGTTAATAGTTGTATAGTAGTATGAAAAAAAATTTGTTTGATTTTGTTAAGATCATCCTTTAGTTCAGGTAGTTTTTTATTTGCTTTTTAAGAAAGAGATATAGCTTGATGCTTTCTGTGACAAATACATTGTGATATTTTATTGCCATTTATGATTATTATGAATAAAAGTTTCTTAGAATTAAACTGCTATTGAGCAAGACCATTAGGGAGGAAAAAAGAGTAGCTAGAAATAAATGTATTAGGTTGAGACTAAGACAAATTAGAATCAGACAGAAATCATAACTATGAAATTTATATAGGGTGCCTCTTTTAAAATTCTAGATGTGTTACTCAGAAGTTGAACGTAAACTGGATTATGGTTAGTTGTCTTGTTTTAAATGTACTGAGAGCGTTTGTTTTTTTGCTTTTGCAAAAGTAGATACTCTGGAAACATTACATGTTCAATATCCATTTGGCCTGGGTCTTAAATCAGAACAGTGTAATATGGAGCAGAAAAACTTTCAGACGTTGTGTTTAAAGTACTGGAAAGAAATCTGTAAAATAAGAGTAGCCGTTTTAGGGCAACGGGACCTGGGCAAACACACATACGCATCTTTTAATATGAGGTCTTTGGGAGAAAGATGAATTATAGAAGATCTCTTTTTCTTTTGAAAGAGCTTACACATTAGGAAAAAATTAACACATCATAAGACAAGTGTTGTTTCCTTTAGTAAAACTTTAATATTTTCGGTTAACATCTTAGCCTGCTTTCAGCTAGAGTTTAGGCCTCACTTGACATTCTTTCTAAGGCATTTCTGCTGCATAACCCCAGAGTGAAACCAAAACTTCCCGCTTTTCTTTTTCTCTGGCTGGTCTGCCAATCTGCCTGAGTAGGAGCCGTCTTTTCAGGCCCTCGGTATGTGCCCCGACACTCTTCCAGGAACTCTTCATGTCCTTTCTAGTCCTTACTACGAGCCAAAGAGGTTGGTAATATTCTTCCCATTTACAGCCAAAAGAGCAGACTGTCTAAGACATTGATAAGTTCTCTACATACTGCTCTTCTAGCATCCAACTAAGGAAGACTAGATGGAAAATACTTTTTGGTTAGTGTATTGTTGCATTTCGAATTGTGTCAAAAAAGAGGAGAGTGTTAGGTAACAGTAAGTGAATAATATTTAGTTTAGTATGTACTTATTTTGTACCAGGAACTATATCAAACACTCACAAGCAATATTTCATTTGATTAGATTGTATAGAACACGACTTAACAAAGTTCCTCCCAGTCTCTTTTCTACATGTCACAAGTTTCGTGCTTCAGTATGCCAGACTTGGGGTGCACACTTGGTGTTTGCCAGGCGTTTTCAGCTCTTTTAGCCTTCTGCCTCCTGCGTCAGTTTGGGGCCTTTGAACCAAATGTTTCTTCTGCCTAGGACCTTTTTCCTTTAAATCCACCTTCCACTGCCCCACCTTAGCCTGTTAACTCTCACTGACCTTTCACATCAGACTCCCATCCTGTAGGATGCCTTTCTTAACTTGAACCCCCGGAGCGTTTCTTTCGTCTGTGCTCTCTAGCGCCCCGCGTTTCCTGTGTTAGCGTTGTTACACTGCACTCTAATCACATAGGTTAGTGAAACGTATGTGGCTCCAAGCGCCAGGCGTATCGCTTGCATGCTTTTTACTGCATAGTGGTCGCATGTGTATATTTAGTAGAATTCCATAGGAAATGGGTCTAGACCTCACGATATGATGCTTTCAGGTAATTAAGGTCAATAAAGGAAAATGATGCTGACTTCAGTGAAATTGTGTGGCGGTTTTAAATGAGGTATACTGTTAAGCATCTTGAAAATTTTATAAAAGCCTCCATATGAAAATAATATAACTTATAGAGGTAAGTGTTTCAGGAAGTGAGGTGGAATCATTGAAGAGACCTAAGTGATGTGTGGAAGCACGTCCTGTCAGTGAGAAGGAAGAACCATCAATAGTAGCTGTAGGCATCAATTTAACAGTTACTCTCTTCCAGACTTTGCACAGCACTTGACAGGCACCTAATTTTATTTCACAAAAACTCCGTGGAAATAGTTATTTTTTCACCCCCACCTCTTTTTACGTGTATGGTGACCGAGGCTTGGAATGGTTAATTAATGTGTTTAACTGGTTGAACTGGATTCGAACCCAGGAGACCTAATAATAGAGCCTGTACCATTAACCACTTTGCGAGGCTGACAGAGAGAGAGAGACTCAAAGTACTAAAATCGGAAATGAAATAGGGGACATTACTATTGACCTTACAGAAATGAAAAGGATGGAAATGGAATATCATGCACAGTTAATGCCAATAGGTTAGATAACTTAGATGAAATCAACAAATTCTTAGAAAGGTATGAACTACTGAATCTGATTCAAGAAGTTATAGAAATCTGAACAGACATACAACTGAAGAGACTGAATTAGTAATCAAAGATTACCCACAAAGAAGATTCCAGGCCCAGATGGCTTCCCTCATGAATTCTAGCAAACATTCAGAGAATTAGTCCAATTCTTTGTAAATGCTTCCCCAAAAAATGGAAGATGAAGTAACACTTCCCAGCTCGTTCTAAGAGGCCAGTTTACCCTGACACCAGAACCATACAAATAGATCACAAAAAAGAAAAATAGTCACCAATATGTCCTATGAATAGAAATGAAAAGGATACGAACAAACTGAATCCAACAACTTCTAAATGCTTTCTCCTGTGATCAGGAGCACGACAAGAATGTCTGTTGTATTATACATTGTACTAGAGGTTCTGGTCTGGGAAATTAGGTCCCAAAATAAAACAAAGGTACCCAGATTGGAAACGAGGAAGTAAAGTTATCTCTGCTCACAAATGACATGACCTTTTATATAGAAAATCCTAAGAATCCACTAAAAACGATTAGAACTAATTAAAAAACATCAGTAAGTTTGCAGGATAGAAGATCAATATAAAAATCAATTGAATTTCTGTACACTTGAAGTAACCAACCTGGAAGTGAACAAAATGTTCCATTTATAATAGCATAAAAAATTAAATACTTAGGAATAAATTTTTTTAAAAGTGTGAAACTTATAAGCTGAAAACTAAAAAACATTGCTGGAACAAATAAAAGAAAATAGAATAAATGGAAAGATATCCCATGGTTATGAATCAGAAGACTTAATATTGTTAAGATGGCATTACTCCCCCAGTTGACCTGCAGCTTCAACACAGTGTCATACCCTTAGCTGTCTTCTTTGCAGGAATTGGCAAGCTTATCCTAATATTCATATGGAAATTTAAAATACCAAGAATAACAAAAACAATCTTGAAAAAAGAACACTACCTTCTCAATTTCCAAACTTACTACAAAGCAATAATAATTATGGATATATAGGTCAAAGAAATAGAATTGAAAGTCCAGGTAGAAACCCTCACGTTAGAAATGCGTTTACTTCAACAAGAATGCCAAGATAGTCTAATGATGAAAGAGTACAGTCTTTTCAACAGATGGTGCTGGGACAACAGCATATCCGCATGCAAAGAATGAAGTCGAATCCCTGCCTTCCACCATACATGAAAATCAGGTCAAATGAATAGGACTTAAATGTAAGTGTTAAAACTATGAAACTCTTAGAAGAAAACAGAGGAGTAAATCTATATGACTTTGGATTGGGCAGTAGTTTCTTAGATACAGCACCAAAAGCACAAGCAACCAAAGGAAAAAATAGATAAATTGGACCTCTTAACTTGTTTGCTATAAAAGACACTATCAAGAAAGTAAGAATGCAACCCACAGAATGGGAGAAAATATGTGCAAATCATTTATCTGATAAAGGACTTGAATCTAAAAATATATAACCAGCTCTTAAAACTCAATAATAAAAAGATAACCCAATTTAAAATGGAAAACGGATTTGAGTAGACATTTCTCCAAAGATACACAAATGGCCAGTAAACACATGAAAAGATGTTTACCATCACTGTAACTCATGGGAAATTCATGTCAGTACTGACATGGCAATGACGAGATACCGCTTCACACCCCCTGAGAGGGATGTAATCCCAAAAACAGATATAAGAGATATTGGCAAGGATGTGGAGAAGCTGGACCTGTTCATACAGTGCTGGTGGGAATGTCAAGCGGTGCAACTAGTTTGGAAAACAGTATGGCAGTTCTTCAAAAAGTTAGGCATGGAGTTACTATATGATCCAGCAGTTCCAGTCCTTTGTACATACCCAAGAGAAATGAAAACACACACCCGCACAAAAGCTTTACACAGCTGTTCCCAGAAGCATTGTTCCTGACAGCCGTAAAGAAGAACAGCCACACTGTCTGTCAGCTGAGGAAGAGAGAAATACAATGTGGTATATACCACAACGGCACGTTACTCGGTCCTGAGTAGGAATGAAGTATCGCTACAATGTGGATGGTCCTTGAAGACACATTGCCAAGTTAGAAGCCAGCCACAAAAGAACAGATACTGTGCGATTTCATCTGTGTGAAATTTCCAGAATAGGCAGATCTGTAGAAGCAGGAAGTAGATTATTGGCTGCCTAGGAGAGGTAGCATTTAGTGGTGGTGAAAATATTCTAAAATCGATTGCGATGATGGTTGCAAATATCTGTGGATACACTAGAAAACATTAAATCGTGTGCATTCAATAGCTGAATTTAGGTGAATGGTGTTCGGATATTACCAAAATAAGATAAAAATTCACTTTTGAAATGAGGGAAAGAGTTAAATATATCAAAAGAAGATATCTAAGTGGCCAATAATCACGTAAAAAGATGTTCAACACTGTTAATCATCAGTGAAGACTAATGAAATACCAATATATACCTGCCAGAATGGCTAGACACGAGGAAGACTGATGAAACCCAGCCTCGATGGTCACATGGAATGCATGAAATCCCCACGCGTTGCTGGCGGAGGTGTGATTGATGCAACCCTCTTGGAAAACTGTTTGATGATATCTACTAAAATTGAACATAGCCTACCCTGTAACTCATCCATTTCCTTCTTAGGTGTAAATCCAGAAGAAATGAGTTTGTATATCCACCAAGTACCATGTACAAGAATGCTCATAGTGGCTTCATTGATAACATCCAAGAACTGGGAATCCATGCCCATCAACAGTGAACAGATAAATGAATTAACATGTCGCCACATGATGCAATACTACACAGCAGTAAAAGAGAAAACATTTTGCTGTGTGCAAAAATCGGGGTATATTTATGATAATGAATTGAACCGTGATGATAAATGAAAAAAAGTTAGATACAAATGTATATGCTTTATGATTCTACTTAATTTATTCACCGTCAAAACTGACATGATAGAAGTCAGAATGGTGGCTGCCTCTGGGGAGGGAGAATAAACACTGACAGGAGACGCTGGGCAGGGAAGCCTTCTGGGGAGCTGTGCATGCTTTTCCTTTGATGGGAGTGACATGAATGCACACATATGTAAAAATTCACTCAGCTTATCATTATCATTTAAGCATCTTGTTGTATGTATATCATGCCTCAGTAATAGCAGAGAAAAATCAGAAAATGAGACAATTTAGAAGGCTGAAACAGCAGATTAATAAGATATTAGTTCCAGTAAGAGGAAATGAATGAATACTAGAAAATTTTTTGTAATGAAGGATAAGAGATGTTTATATTGATCGAAAAGGACTATGCTGGCTCCAGCAAAGTGGGTGAAAGAAGATCCTTATCAGGGCACATTATTGGAAATTCATATTATCAGGGAGGGAAGAGTGGACCCTGAAAGCTCCCAGAGAGATAAAACAGATCCCATTCAAAAGATTGGGGACCACAATTACATTGATCTTCTCGGCTGCAACACTAGAACTGGAAGACACTGGAACAGTACCTTTGCAGTTTTGAGAAAACCTGAATTTCAACCTGAAATTTTATATCCAGTCAAACTTAAACAACACATGTTTAGTCAAAGCCTCAAACTTTACTTCCCCTACACTCTACCGTGAAGCTACTGGAAGCTGTGGTCCACCAAATTAAGACAGTAAACCCAGAAACAAGAAGGAAGGCCTGGGGTCTGAGGATCGGGGAATCCAACTCACGAAGGAGGCAAAGGGAATTTCCAATGCGATGGCAAAGGGAGGCTCTAGGATGACAACTGAGCCTTCAGCACAGGGACCAGTCAGACCAGAACAGGTGGGAGGTCTTGGGTTTTCCTTTCCTTTTGTAAAGGAATGGGTTTGATTCCCCAGTGTGTTGGAACACATGGAGAGGAATCGAAGGGTTTTACAGATCTGGAATAGAGTTCTGGGATCAATTTGCAATAGGTGGAAACATAGAAAGCTCAGGTAATTTAAAAGGGAGTCAAACGAAATATTTGTACAAGAAATGAAATCCAGTTATAGTAGAATTATGTAGCTTGTAAATGATAGCTACGTTGTCATAAATATATTAGGAGTCAGAAGATAATGTCTAAAATTCAAAATTCAAGCAATAGCTGGGTCAGCATGTTATTTAGAAGAATGAATGAAAATAGCTAAATAGAGTTTAAAGTGCGTTTACTGAGTATAGGAATCAGGTGTGGAGGAGTATGTCAGAGGATAGCAGGCTTTTTATTGTTACTATTCAATTTCTCAATGACGTAATGTATAATTTTATAGAAATGCAAATTAATTGGGACAACTACAGTATCATTTTATACATGCAGTGGTAATGGAGCACATGTGGCATGGGAGCACAGCGCCCATGAGTGTATAGCTGATGTGTGGAAAAGCGTTTTTTAAGGGGGAGAACAGAGACACATGGGGAAGGAGACACACGGCAGCCATGTGCTGCCTGCCGTGTGTCTGGGGCGCCAGAAGTCTAGGCGGAAGGTGTGGCAGATCCTGCAGACTGACCAGGTTGTCGTCCAGCTACGCCGATTATTTCTGAGATAGACAAATAATCTGTCCTGTTCATTAACAGTGTAATTACACTAATCCAGCATGCTCTTGGAATAAAATGTACTAATCAGAAGTGTAGCTAATTGATAAACTGTATATGTAAATAGATCACCCAATTAAAATATCAGGATACAATTTAAAACATTAAAACTCTGCTAAACATAATAGAATATATTTTAGGGTATATCAGAATTTTCACAGTATTTTTTTTTTTTGTATTCATCAGTTGTTCTCTGGTAAATATTAGAGTTTCTTTGATTTCATATAGAAGATGCCACCATTTACCATAATGATCAATGGCTTCAGTTTATTGAGAAAAATTATAAATATTACATTTTTAAATTTGATGTCCTTTCATTTATTGGGAAAAGTTTGTTTAAATTTTTGATCCAATTAAAATTAGAATTTAAAATGTAAAATTAAATAAAGGCTTCCAACCCTTTTTACACACACAGATACACACATGCACATGTGCATCTTGGCTTCTAAATATTTACCAAGGGTTGGAAGTTTTGAACTTAGTTTTCATATCCCTTTCTTTATTCAGGCCAACCCTACAATAAACAACAGTTTTGCCTTGCTTGGTAACAAAAATCTCACCAGTAAATGAAATTCCAAAAGTTAGTTAAAATGTGGTTCTTTAGATCTTGGAGTGTATTTTCCTTTAAAAATAGATCCACAAAGAGCTATTGAATCAGTGACACTGATAAGCTACAGTATTAATAGAAGTTGTCTGAGTTTTGGCCTCTTAAACTGAGGCATCAGAAACTGAGGAGAAAGAAAGTTCCCTTTCTCTCTTAGGATTTAAAATTTGAAATAGGCAAGTTAGTCTTAGAGATTTTTGTCTCCTTGCCTCAATCCCAGTTTTGACATCCCATCTGGTCAGCCACCACCAGAGGGATTCCATCCTCTGAAATGAGCAGTTCTCTTTTACACTCACACACACACCCCTACCTTGCAAACCTGCTCTCTTTCCCAGTACCAAACTTCTTCCAGGTGTCAAAAGGAAAGCATTCCAATTAACATGTGACTGAATTCTCCTAGAAAGGATTTACCTTTTCTAAAGAAAGTATTTATTAATGCCAAAGAATTTCAAACGACATAACAAAGGGAGGAAAGTAAAAGCATCAGGTAGTGTTGAGCTGGCTACTTAGATCCAGGTTCTCTCTGGTTTGGGAGTCCACTGCACTGTTAAGTTTCCCCCTTTTTTTTTTTTTTGGCCTTCCTCTTGAATCTAGCTATTGCCTAAAAATTTGCAAGTTAACTTTCAGGAGGGACCTCAAGGCATTAGAAAGGTAGTGAAGCCTGAGGGAGCGAGACAGCTTAGCAAGGTATACATAGGGTCACCACTTTTGGATTTCCTACGGTAGTCTGAGCTCATACTTCTCCTGGCATAATTGATACTTAATTGCTTTACCTTTCATCCTCAAGTGTGTCCCTGTGTGGATAATAAATTGTATGGTCACTTTATTTTTAAGTTACATGTTTTTAAATAGGATATTGTGGTAATTCATAAATGGGTAATAGCTTTGTTAAGACAAGGCAACTGATCCTTTTCTTTTGACTCTCTTCATACCTGAGAAAAAGCCTTGTTTATAAGCACCATGAACTAGTGATATACAAACACATTGTAGCCTCGTAATTCTGTAGAATAACTTGGAATTTACATCAAGACAGTAAGTGCCCATTGATGTATTTCCAAGTTACTCAAAGAAGAAATGGGAATACTTCACCTTCCAAGCATTATTTTTGCATATAGATTTTTCGATTGTTTTATGTAATTACTCCACCTGTTATCCAGCTTTTCTTCTGCTGTGTACGCACAGGAAGCAGCAGATGGCATTCTCTCCCTGCAGTTGTTAGGTTCTCCTCTTAGATCGTTACTAACAGTTACTGGTAAATTGAGTAGGAAAGCACTTGAATAATGAAACAAAAACATATTGTAACAGTAACTTCAGTGGACTGCTGTAACTAGAAGTGCAATCCAGTGTTGAAATAATGTACTTGCTGCTTTTGGGGGCATTGGGCTATATTTCAGTTGGCAGAACATGTCTTTGTACTTGATAACAATTTTAGGGAAAAGCATTTAGGAAATTCAGTCAAGAAAAGTGTTTTGTGCATAGAATTTTCACTTTGGTGAAAAATTAGTAGCAGCTTTAAAACTTTTTAAACATTTAAAACATTTAAAAATATTTTAGTGTAACTAGTGTATCATGCAGGTTATAGGAAAATAATACCTTAAAAAGTTAAGATTATCATTTGACTTTTGAGTGTTAGAGAATAATGGCCAATGATTTTTGGAATTTTCACCGAGTATTTTAAAACTTTTGAACTTTAATTATATGCTGTTTTCACATTTACTGTATAAATACATCGTAATCTGTCACTGTGATAGAGTGTTATTAGAACTAGCTAGGTTTCCCTTCTTAGAGAATGGTTAGTGCTTATAGTCCAAGTTAATGGTTGCATTGCTGTATTTTATTGGTCAGGGGTTTGTTTTTCAATTATCATCTAATACATCTAATATGTAAGTATTCAGATAGGCTCTTTTTTTTAAAGATTTTGTTTATTTTTAGAGAGAGGGGAAGGGAGGGAGAAAGAAAGGGAGAGAAATATTGATGTGTGAGGCAAACATCGATTGGTTGCCTCTCATACGGGCCACGGACCATGGACCAAACCCACAACCCAAACACATGCCCTGATTGGGAATCCAACTGGTGACCTTTTGCTTTGGGGAGGTGATTCTCAACTAACTGAGCCAGATATGCTCTTTTTAAAAAAGGTGATTTTTTTATACCTTTTCCCACTTAATTTATCTTATATGATAATATATAAACTATTAAAAAAAACACATTCTATGTCTCTGCTTAACAGGAAGTTGAACACAGCAGATAGAAAGTCTACTTATTTTATTTTTAAAATGTCTTTGCTTTATAAATGGATTTGCCAATTTATACTTTTAAGTATGAACTCCCTAAGTGCATTTAAGTGTTGATTGAAGAGCATTAAGTACTAGACAAGGAAGTTTGGAGCAGAAAAACCTAAAGTTAAAATCTTAGCCGCCATTAATAATTGAAATTACGATGCAAAAGAAATAGATGATTTAAGTGGGAAAACATGGGATTAGATTTTTTAAACTGACTTTTATTATTTATTATTTATCACACTATTTGGCATTGTTTGGCATCAGATCTTTTGTGACTTATATGTGATTTTGTAATTCTTTATACATACATTTGTTAAAAACTTACTGCCTCCACTGTGCCCAGTGTTATGTTAGACACTGGGAAAATACAAAGATAATGAGTCTTTGTGATTACTTGATAAAGTGTGTGTTTACCCACAGAGAATTTGTAGACTGTATTTTCTTTTTCTTTTTCATTTATTTTTAATGATTATAAGTTCTAAGGCATTTTAAAATTTGACATCTGTGGACAAAATGCACCAAGTGAAAACTCCATGTGCATTCACAGACTGTGAATGACATGTTTTGGATTGTTCTCCTGATTAATTTTTTAAAAGGCAGATGGAAGGTAATAATTTCTTCTGGTAGTGATTTATAAGTTTTCTGCCTCAGGTATATTTATCCCAACTTATCTTCCAATGTTTGAAATTTTCCTAATGATTTAAAGAAATTGTTGTAATGAGAATAAACAAAATATGTGGTATGTGACACTAAGATCTATCTTTGAAGAATTTCAGCACTAAAGAACACTCTTAATATAAAGGTGTTTTAGTTTTTAAATTTTGCAACTCAGAAATTCCTTTTCTGCCCACATTGGTCTGTAGTTTTTCCTAAGTCATTGGGTCTTGTGAAAACTATGGCACAAGACGGTCTTCCCCCACAAATCAAAATGTGAAGCATACAAAATACAGTCATTTCCCTGAGAAAGATTTCCCTTAATTTAAATTATGTCTGCAGTTCACTACACACACGCGCGCGCACGCGCGCGCACATGATGTCTGCATTTATTTGTAGTTCTTGCTTCTGGGATAATGAAAATTTAAAGAATCTACTGAACACCTCAGTTATTCTTTGTATGGTAGAGATGGGAACCTAGTTAATGGGATCTTGGGGTAGAATCTGCTTTCTTAAAAATATTTGAGTTTCTTAAAAGAAGCCCATCTGTAAAAACATATTACCAACTCTGGCATTTCAGTGATAGAAGTGTATGTATATCTTCTGCTAAATTTCTATCCAAAATGTGTTCACCTGTGATGTTGGTGCACAAATTACCTTTCTTATTACCTAGAGTTCCCTTTCTTATTACCTAGAGACAAATTGGTTATCAGTGAGAATCTCTTACGACGCCCCTAAAAGCATTCTCTTCCTTCTGCTCACAATTGCTTTGAATAGCTTGCGTGGAGGGAATCGGAGTGAGACAGGATCTGTCCTCCTTCTGCTGCAGAAACCCTGAAGCTACTCAAAATTTGTGAATAATCCACCCCACACCTTTGTGTCTTTTGCTTTAAGGAATGCTTAACACCTATTAGATACTGTGATGATCAACTAGAATGATAATAAAAGTCATTTTAATTACCAGTTTGTAAGTAAATATGGTTGAAATATTTCCAGTAGAGTTTTAGCCTTCAAAATAGTGGCCTTATAGAGTCACATGTTCCCTACAAAATTGAATGAGGCATATTATGCATTTTTAATCATCAAAAAATTTAAATCATGTAATAATTCTTTGTAAGTTCTCTATATTATTTTATCACTTACGTACAAATATGTTGTGCATTTTTGGTTAGGATAAGTTTAAGAAAGTAAACATAGGATGTTATTTCCAAGGCACATCAGTATTTGAAGAATAATACAGACCAAATATAAAATATTAATTTGCTTTCTCTAAATTACAACAGTCAGTGCATTCTTTTAGGTTTCTTTTTAATATTTTCAGATTCCTACTGGTTATATGTATTTACTGGTTATATATATTTGCTGGAAATCCAGCAAAATCCAATTAAAAGTGCTTAACTCTGTCTAAGTCAGAATGGCACTGCCTTTGTTCAAATGATACTTTTAGGTAATAATTTAATGTGTAGCATAGTAGGCAGTTTATTGAATGAATTTGTTTAAATGTGTTGTCAAAATTTTTTCTCCAATTATACTATATTCAGAGTCTTCTAAATTCAGATTTTACTGCACATAGATGGAAAAGTGTGTGTTTACTATAGATTCCTACTGATTTCAGAGAATATTGTGTGCTTATTGCATTTTTATTTTATCAAACTAACTATTTCCAGGTTTTGTTATGTTAAGCTTCTTTTCACCATGTTGCAGTAAACTAGATAAATAAAAACTGTAGTAGTGTGGATTATAATAGTTAATGTTTATGTTCCATCTGGTACATTTATTTTTTTCTTTCCTGTGAAAAGGCCAAAAAAAATTTTTTTTTAAAGCTTAAACAAAGGGTAAATGAGCATTCGGAATAAGGCTCCTTTACTGTCCTAATGATTAATGATCACTGAACACTTTTGAAAGATTAGCATTTTTCAGAGCTGCTAAAAAATATACTGTTTTATTTAATTACAAGAAAGTAAAGGCTCTTCACACTGACAGGTGGTGGAAATTAGCAGGCAGTTTTGAAATTGTGCTGTGCACAAGAAATTAGATCTCATTTTAATTCTGCTTTTCTCAACTAGCAAATGAGGTTAATGCCATACATATTCAGCTGATATGGATGAAGAAATTGATATAAAGTAGATCAACATAGCTACAGGGCTAGATTAATTTATAGGTAAAGAGGCAGTGATAAATGAAAGTAATGTAGTAGTGGTCACTAAACTCCTCTGCCATGAGGGATTCGATAGCGTTAGTTGCTCATTAAAGGCATTGTCAGGGTGCATCAAATAGAAATTTAAAAAGGAATAGCCAACTAACCCCTAATTATCAAAATACAGAAAATACTAATTATACCTTAATTAGCTTTTCTTTTAATGTACTGAAATTTGTTACTTTTTGTGTGGCACAAATGGATAGTTATATCAACAATAAATAGGTTGTTTTAATAACTTTCTTTTACCTCTGGGAAAACTACACTCCAATTTTTAATATGCAATAATGCTTCTCTCTAGCCTGTAGGAGATGAAAATTATTAAGTAGCTTTATTTTTTTGAAGATTTTACAGCAGCTTTGGGAAGAATTATTTCACCATGCATCAATTACTTTTAATTGAACTGAATATTTTTCAGATTGTACCAAATGCCTCTCATTTAAGTTTAGCAGTTAGAGTTTAAGAAAGCATCATAATGAGAACGGCATGTAACCTCTGTCATGTGTTGTAATAAGATAAGGATGATTATTTATTTTTAAAAAGCAACCCAAGGTAGAAATTGTAAAGGTGGTCACCTTATTTATTTCTGGTAGGCAGTGTTGGAGAATTAGAGGCTCTCCGTTTTAGAAACCGTACTGGGGGTGGGGGGGGGGGTGGTTCTTCCCTAAAATAAGATGGCCATCACACAATCCGGTTAAGAAAGGATTTGTCTGTGTAGAAGAAAGACGTGGTGTAGTGAGAAGCAGCTTGAACCCATAGTCAGACAGACCTCTGACCTGCTCTCTGCTCCTCCTGCCCTTACTGCTCTTGGCATATCTATTCATTTTTCTCAGTATAAATTTCCTCACCTGTCAACAGGAGAGATGCCTTTTTACAGAGAATTGTGTGGATTAAATAGGATATGTGACAAGTACCTAGCATAGCATTGAATACAATACAAATACCACGCCCCCCCAAAAAGCTGCTGTTACTGATAAAACTAAGAAGGTAGGGTAAAATTTTTTTAATTTATCCTTCTATAAATTTGCTGTAATGAGAAGTCTCCTTGAAAGAATTCCATGTACTCTGATTTTTAGAATATCTAATGTTCCTGATCTGTTTCGGGAACCAACTGATTTATCACAGGCTGACTTTTTTGTGGAGACTTTGGATACAGTTCATCTTTGGGACAGCTGTTTAGTGATTTGTCTTATCAGCAGATAAACTAAGGTCACGCTTTTCCTAATGCCAGGCAGAAATGGGAATTAAAACCAGACGGTCTTTTGAAAGAGGCAAAAGTGTGACTTCTGATGTGATCAAATCTAGTCTTTGCTCAGATTCTCTGTTTTTCTGTCCTCTTTTGCTTTTGATGCTTATGTTGGATTGGTGTCTCCACCCTTCCTCTTTTTTTCTTCTCCTCCACCATCTTTTTGGGGTTGTAGTCATGCAGGACCCAGGCCATTAACTAGGTCTCTGACACTAGCCCTCTCCAACTTTGTCTTCCTTAACAGTAAAATAAAATTCATAATACTTGTTGCTCTTTTGGTAACGAGTTGAATCAGTATGTTTTGCCAGCATCAGCTCTGTTGTATGCTCTGTCAAAAAAATCCGATAAACAATTAAAACAGGAAAAAGGAATGGATCCCCATAAGAGGTAAGAGTGGAAGGAGTGATTTACAGTGTATCAAGATACGAAGACTAGTATTACCTTAAAACATAAACACTGTGAGCTTGAGCTTACTTATTAGAATTGTGAATGCTAACTAAATAAATACATGTGAAGTAAGTTGTAAAGTATGAAGCACTGTATATATCGCCATGTTACAGGAAAAATGACAGTAGTACCTTTCACCTCTTTACAAACTACCCCAGAATAAACAAGTAAAAAAGCAAAAAACAAAAACAGTTAAAACAGTAATTCTGAAGAGAAGGATAATGAATGGGTTTGTTTCCCTGGAGGGTATAGGAGAATGGGAGGGAATGTCAGAATGGAAGAAAGGAGTTCTGGTCATCAGGAAAGGATTTGAAAGGTTAACACTAGTGAGTTACAGCAGGGGCCTCAGGCCGAGGCCCCGGGCCGCAGTATTAGTCCACCTGGAAGCTTGTGAGAAGGGTAAATTCCCGGCCCTGCTGAATCTGAAGCTTTGAGGGCTGGCCCAGTGACCTGTGTTGTCGGAAGCTCTTCAGGTGATTCCGATGCCACTAAAGTTTGAGAGCCACAAAATTATTTGCTTGAAGAGCGATGCTCTGTCTGTATTCAAATCATCATGAAGAACTAGATTTGTTTGTTTGTAAACCCCCCCCCCCCCCCAGTTTTTAACCCGAATTCCTACTTGCTTTTATATTAACCTGAGCTCTAGTGTAGGATAGGAGGAAGTGACCACTTGTCCCTTGCTTGTTAAACATTGTACTAAAATACGCTAGGGGGATGTCGAAGTTAATAGGCCCTATACCCTCTCCTAAAAACTAAAATGTGTGTGGTTATCCAGGGTACGTAATAAACCATGAGTCATCCTAATCTTATGCCTATTTTTTAACATTTATTTTTACATTATAAGTAATACCAAAATGAACATATTTTAAAGGAGTATATTTTAAAGATAAAATTGTTTTTAAATGAAGTTTCTCTTAATATATTATATGTATATTTTTTAAAGAAAACTACCACCCGAACTGATACCTTGAACATAGTTCTCAGTGTCGTAACCCTTCCCTTTTGTTGGCATTCCAGTGTATTATATTGCTGGCTATGTATAGGCTCATTAACTGTTAAACTTCAACACTTTTTAAGAAAAATCTTTCAGACAATAGCAAGATTAAGTCAGAAGACACACTCTTCTCTGTTTCTAGAATCAGATTATTTGGATTTAATTCCCAGCTCCGTTTTCTTATTAGCTGTGTGATTTTGGACAAGCATATAATCTCTCTAAGACATTCTTTCTTTATCTGGAAAATAAGGATACTAGTGCCTACCTCTTAGGAAAGTTTTGACGTTAAAAGAACG
The DNA here is from genome assembly GCA_004026545.1 of Mormoops blainvillei. Classification (NCBI taxonomy): domain Eukaryota; kingdom Metazoa; phylum Chordata; class Mammalia; order Chiroptera; family Mormoopidae; genus Mormoops; species Mormoops blainvillei. The sequence continues at coordinate 22,387 of PVJD01007852.1, forward strand.
TATATTAAATAGTTGGCTCAGTACCTGACACAGTGCTCAATAAATATTAGCTGCCATGATGATGAAGGTGACAACGATGACAACAATGTGGCTGTCACTTTTCTACTTGAACTGAACCCAGTACACAGTGTTTTTAGAGTTACAGAATGTTACAGCCTGGAAGAGACTGGGGGTATAATTTAAATGAGCACCTCCCAGGCCGTTTGTGTAGGTCACAGTCTCCTGAAAACCGAATTTAACAAGTTAATAGTACTTTTTATAAAAAGGATTTTTTTGTCGTTGTTAAATTTGAAAAAACCCATGTACTGTATTTCTCTCTTGGAAATTGATAATGCGTATTGGCATATTAAAGGTTTTAAGAAGGCCCTACCTTAAATAATCCTCAGCATTCATCAGAATTACTTAACCATAGAAACCTTTTCCATTGGGAGCACCTACTATGTTTTACAGAATACACTCTAGGGGATGCTGTCTGGACCAACCACTTTCTTTCATAGATAAAGCAGCGTCTCCTCAACCCCATTCCAACAGGAATTGGTGACTTACATAAGGTCTCATGGCTGTAAACGCAGTTTGGCACCCACAGCTCTTCCTCGTTCTGTTCACTTGCTTTTCTGATCAAGTTTGGATGTAGACAAGAAAATGCCTTGTAGAAAACGGAGATGATTCTATTGTGTAGGATGGCAAGGAGAGAGGCATGGGGGATCAGGCGCTTCTCCCGTTTGCCTGATCGTAAGGGGGTCTAGGATCCTTGTTAAAAATACAGACAGGATACAGATTCCGTCTCCTGGATATTTTGACTTACAGGTATATGGTAAGTTATCATCACTAGGTTATACATGACTAGACCTAGATTTCAAGACATAGATCTTTATAAAATTGTAAGAGTCTTACAATTCCGAGTGACTTAGAGAAGGGGTGTTATCTTTCTACGCTGGCAAAAAGGAAGATTAAAAATAGGGTCTATCCAGTGACAAAAAATGCAACTAAAACTTGCTCTAGGTACACTCACACCTCAAAGTCTTGTCCGTGTGGGAAGGAATGATACTGGCTTATTCGCTGCTGTCCCTGTAGCCGTTACCTAAAGCAGGTATAGAAACCTGTCAGTTAAACGAGCTGTGGTGTCGTTCAAAGCTGTACGTTTTAGTCAACCCAACAGATTATCAACAAGTTATATTAAGTTCTCTTTTCTTAAATGAATGATTCATTAAATTCAGGTTTTACTTTTTTTTACCACAACTATTGATTGACCTTAGAACAGAGTGCTTATAATTTAAACTTAAATCTAGGTCCTCTCCTGTCAGAAAACGTAAGAATTTCTACACAAAAAATTTTGGTAAAATATGGATAATATTTGGAGTAATTTAGCCTTTGTAGCTGATATCTGTTCAAGCCCTATAAAGACAGTAAAAATTCTCAGTGAAGTAAGAATTAGTTCTAGGATATAGCTACATGTCTGCTTTGAGTAAACAATCAGCAATTTCAGGACGTCAAATGGACATTATTTGGCACCATATGTAAACTGTATATTGTCATAAACCAGGATTTTTCTAATCTTATGTGGGGATTTTATGAATTACAAATGAAATGTTTCTAAAATTTGTTATATGCATGTATTTGCTTTAAGACCTTAAATTTATGACCATGCTACAGACATTTATTGCCTTTAGCATTTTTTATTACAAGTTGTCAGTAGAATCGATTTTCTGTTCTTTGACTTTCAAAGTAATAATACTATTATCTTTTGTTCTCCAACGTTGTGACTTACTTTTATTTCATGTTTTGCTTCAGAAAAACCAAACCAAATAAAATATAGTTGTAATATCAAGGTCCCTAAAAATGTTCACATCTCTTGACCCGGTGTTTCATGTCTGGAAGTACAACCAGACATGAAACAATTATTCCGCAGTGTTGGAAAACCACATACTAATCCAATATGGTAGCAAACCATATACTACTGTTAAGCTACTCACAGTACATGTTAGGAGCCATAAAAGTGTGCCTACCCTCCCTGACCTGACTGGTGTGACTTGGTTGGGTGTCGCCCTGTAAGGCGAAGGGTCGCTGGTTTAATTCCTGGACCACCAGTGATAGATGTTTCCCTCTCACCTCGATGTTTCTCTCCCTCTTTGTCCCTCCCTTCCCTCTCTCTCTAAAAATAAAGAAATAAAATCTTTTTTAAAAATGTCCATACCCTTTGATCTAGTAATTGCCATATCTAGAAATGTATTAATTGGAAGTTATCAGTCATTGGCTTTGGTATTTGTAGGTAATATATTTAGTATAAAAAGACAGTATGAAATCTGAAGTCACTTGAAAAATGCTTCGTTTAGGGTAATAGAAAACAGCACATAATATTAAATATATAATAAGATCCAACTGTATGAAAAAAGGAATAGAAAGGACTTACAAGGAAATGAACCAAAATATTCATTTTCTTTCTCTCTCATGACAGTTACAAAGAATTTTAAATTTTTCCTCAGCTTCTTTGAATTTTCCAGCATTTTACATGGTGGGACAAAAGTAAGTTTACAGTTTTTCATATGGAAAATAATACAATAATTAATAAAGAACACAAAAATAAACTGTGTTTCACGTACTCACAACTGTAAACCTCCTCTTGCCCCACCTTGTATTTCTTATCAAAAAGACCACATGACAAGTAACCATTTTTTAATATCTTCACAATCCACTTGATTGAAAAGTAAAAGTCTAAGGATTTTCACATTACTTTCTATCATACTTAACTTAGCAATATGCTATGAAGTCTGCCAAACGTGTGTAAATTTGCCATTCATGTAAATTTGGTGTTTTAAATCTTAACACTGCTTATCACTTCCTAGTTCCCCACTGACCTTGGAAAACTTTGCTGTCACATGCATACCTTTTTAAATATAGCATTTTGAATATAATTGTCAGGGTGGAACAATTGTCATTTCAAATAATTAAGACTACTTTAGCCATTCTGAGGTCAGCCTATTTGTCAGAAGACAGAGAAGCCCATTTGTGAACCTTGGGTTTATGGCTTTAAAAAAAATTTTTTTCATTCTTAGGCATATCCATGTAAAATGACCTAAATGATTGTGGTTAAACTTTACTTTGTCACAGCATTTAAATGCTGTATGTGTCCATACAGTAAGGAAAGTGTAAATGCACATAAAACTGACACTGGTATGAAAGTGGAAGAGGGCTTCGATAGCAATATTAATTCAGTGTTAAGCCCTTCTCGTTGAACAGTTTAATAGTCTTGTTGAGGTCCTTGAGGCATTTTAACCGCTGCTGATTAAAAATGGACCTACCAACCAGTCTGTTTTATTGTGCTTTTACTTTTGTCTTAGCTGTCCATCCAGATGCTTTTGCTGATGGGAAATTAAAATCATCTATTCTAGTTTTAATGAAAAAAATGTCAGAGGAGCACAGGTCTCAGGGCTGTGGTTTTTAATTTGTATTAAATTTCTTTTGAATGGGAATTTTCAGGGTATTTTTGTAACTTATCTCTTGTATTTTTCGCTAGAAATATTCATGAACCTAGATAGAATATCACATTTTAGGGTGTTTTACTTTCAAGTTTTTGTTTCCTATTTATATACTATAATAGCATTGTTGAGTTTACAATTAGAAAGGGTCTTGACAAATTATCCGCTACCTTGAGGCAGTTAAAAAAAATTAACCCTATTTTAACAGGGAGGCTCTGTGAGAGCAAGTGACTTACTCAAGTTCCCCTCGCTAGTAAGTGTTAGAGAGCAAACTAGAATCTAGGCTTCTATTTTCCTAATGTAATAATTTTACTTAATTATTTTGTTGGATCATTACATTAATATATTTTTAACAAATATGGCTATGCCCGTGTTCACCATTATTAAGTTTTTAAGTATATTTTCATAATTGTAAATAAAATGCTAACATTTCTTACAAATTTTCTTTTTACCATTTTATAATATTTTTACAGTAAAAAATTTAGCAATTATTAAAAATAAATAGCTTGCTTTTTCAATTGATGTAAGCTGGCTTTATTTTATACTGCTAATAACGGCACATTATGTTCAAGCATTGCAATTATTACTGAAATGCGCGTCCATTAACTGAAACATTAGGCTGAGTATATAATTACTGTCTAGAGCCAATTTCTTTGTGAAGCTGTATCTACAATGCTATTAAGCTATAAGCAATATTTGTAAACTAATATTTAAATGATTCAGAATTGATACCATCTTTTGCAAACTTAAAAATGAATAGTCTCTACATTTATTGGTTTCTTATATGCTGAGAAAAATATGGGCATTCTCAAAGATGATTGAAAAATGAGTTGAGATGAATGAATTGGAATATACTTGCTATACCCTAATGCATATTAATCTTACTGAAGTCTTTTTTCCCCAAATTATTTTTATTGTGGTAAAATATTAAATTTATTATCTTAGCCATGTTTAAGTGTGCAGCAGTATTAAGTACTTTCCTACAGCTATGCGACCTCACCACTGTCCACCTCCGGTCTGTCTTCAGTTTGCAAACTGAAGCACTACACCCATTAAACACTGACTCTTCAGCCTCCCCTCCCCTTAGCCTCCGGCAGCCACCATCACACTTTAGTCCCTGTGATTTTGACTAAGTACATATTTCTAAGTACATACGAGTAGAATCATACAGTTTGTCTACTTCTGACGGGCTTGTTTCACTTAGCTAGTGTCCTCAAGGTCAGTTGACGTTGTAGCATGTGTCAGAGTCTCCTACCTTTCCAAAGCTGGATAATACTCTCTTATATGTATATACTCCATTTTGCTTATTCATTCGCATGTCGGGGGACACTTGGGTTTCTCCCACATTTTCGCTATTGTGAATAATGCTTCTGTGAACATGATGTACAGATACCTCTTCTAGACCCTGCTTTTCAATTCTGTTGAGTAAATACTCAGAAGTGCAATTGCTGGATTATATGGTAATTCTATTTTTAATATTTTGAGGAGCTGCCACACTCTTTTTCCAACAGTGGTTGTACCATTTTTACATTCTCACAGACAGTGCACAAGGGTTTCAATTTCTCCACATCCTCTAGCCATACAAAATAAAACATACATGAATTCTATTCACAGTAAAACTGAAGTAGCTATATAATTAAGCTTTTTAACTCAGAGGGTCTTTTTGGGCCTATCAATTCAAAATGCTTTTAAATCTGAATATTTACGTTTTCTATTGAAATCAACCCTGAAGACATATTTCCAATAATAAGTACCACTTTTTCTTTTATACTATTACCACATTTAGAGGGGTGTTTTTTACAACATTGCATGTAAATACTTCACAGTTTCCTACACTGTACCTTTCTGATTTGTATAATTTACATGTCGCTATATGACATTATTTAATTTATTTGGCCCTACTCAATTCTCACATCAGAGTCTTGGCTTGGGCATATGTATCTAAGCCATACAATGAGGAGGACAGAGCCAAGAGAGTTGCTGCCTAGTTTCGTCTCTAACAGTAATGCCGCATTTTGTAATGGAACATATTTTAGTTTTGGAATCTGATATACTTGATTGTGGTGTCAGTCTCTATTGCCTAGTAGGTCTGTGGCCTTGGGCAATTTACCTAACTTCTCTAGACACACTTTTCCTAAAGAAAACGCTCTGCAGGGTTGTCATGAAAGTTAGAGATAAAAATACCAAGAGCTTTCACACAGAATTAGCGCTCTCTAAATCATGGCTCTTGTTTTAGTTTTATAACTTTGGGTAAGTTAGTTACAGTCCAAGTCTCGGATTTAGCCCATGTAAAGGAAAAGGGCTGAACCGGACTAGAAGAGATGGGTCTCAGGATCTTTGCAATAATGTGCTAAACATTTTCATTTTGCACACTTCTATGAAAAGATTCATAGTGTTCCTCAGATTCTTAAAGTGGTTTTTCAGTCTTTAGAAAGGATTACCGCTCAAACTAGGTGATCTCCAAGTTCTTCTCTAGTGATAAATGGTATGGTTGTATGCTACACAGTGAGCCTCAATGTGGCCAAAAGGGGGAGATTCTTTCTGAAAAAGATTTTTATGACCAAGACCTTTGCTCTTGGAGGTCATTGTTGCCATCTTCTGGGTTCTGGTAATGTGAAGTGCTGCGTCAAATAACCTTTTTGCTGAATTATAAGTTCTGGACAAAATATTTTTTTTAAACTCTGTTTTAAAGCAGTAGTGACCCAGAGTAGGTAGAAACTGGAGACATTGCTCCTTGAAAGAAAGGAACGAACTTGGTTGAGATCCACACTTCTCTGGCTCTTTCCTTGAAGAACCTCACAAGTTCACGCAGTGCACAGGAATACAGCCCAAGCAGAAATCAGACACCTTTTTTGACGAGTTAGCAGATGAAAATTCGGGTTGTCAGAGCAGCTGAAAAGTAAGAGGGATGCTAGAAAGGAAGAGAAACAAAGCGGGGGACCCCAGAATTTGTATCCAAACTTTCCCAAATCCTTTCAGGGTGCAGGTCAGGACAACATTCAGAAACGCTAATGGCTAAGCAGTGGTCTCAACCGTTGTTGAAGACAGAGGTTAGAGCTCCAGTCCTGCCGAATTAGAAGAACTTGTTAAACACCTCTGGCTTGTTATCGAAAACCTGGAATGGCCACACCTAAGGAATATAGGTCACATTCTGGGACTAACATTTTTGTGGTAGGACCAATGCCAAATCAAAATAGATGTGTTCAAACAAACCCTAAAACAGGTCTATCAAGGTCAAGGTGATCCCCTATTAATTCAGTTGCCTGCAAGAATAAAACTCATTATATTTTAGAGAAAGCTAATACAATACAGAATTCAGACATTTTATGCAGTAGACAATAAAAAGAAATTAATAGGCGTGTGAAAAAAACAAGTACTGCATGAGAGGAAATATAATCTATATAAAGAGACTGGCCGCTAACTCGATGTTGGGTTAGTAGACAAGGACTTTAAAATACTTGCTAACTAGACTAAAATGTCATCATGAAAAGAAAGAGCAACTGGGTGAATAAGCGAGGGATTTTTGGATAAATATGAAAATCATTTTTAAAAAATCAATTGTAAATCCTAAAACTGGAAATTAACATTTTTTACATTAAAAGAATCAGTGGACAAGAGTGTCAGAAAATTAGACACAACAGAAGAAAGGAGCAATGAATGACCTCACAGACAGAGCAGTAGAAATCATCAAAACTAAAGCAGAGAGAGGAGAAAGACTGGGGCAGGCCGGGAAGTGAACAGAGGCTCTGTGACCCACGAAGTGCTCTCAGGTAACCTATGACCCGTGCAGCTCGAGTTCCAGAAAGTGGTGAGAAAGGACAGAAAATAAATGAAAGAAATATTGGCCAGGTTTATTCCAGATTCGGTTTTTCAGAAATACCCTTTGAATCTGGGAAGCTCAGTCAACCCAAAGCAGGACATCTATGGAACATTACACAGAACGATTGCAGAATATACCTTTTTGTTGAACATGAAGAACAAGTTGGACCATATGGTGGGCAATTAAGCAAATCTCAGTAAACTTGTAGGATAAAGCTATAGCAGTGCTTATATGATAAAGGAAGAAAAGTGTAAAATCAGCTTAAACTTCTGCCTTATGTTGTCAGAAAAGATGAGCAAATTAAACCCAAAGTAAGTAGGAGAAAGGAAGTCATTGACATATGAGTGGAAATCAATGAACTATAAAATAGACAATCAGTAGAGAGAACCAATGACATAACAAGATGGTTATTTGAAAAGATAAACAAACTTGACCCTGGCTGAGTAGTTAAGTTGGTTGGAGTGTCGTCCCACTACACCAAGGTTGTGTTTTGGCTTCTCCGTCAGGACACATACAGGAAGCCGCCGAAGAATGTGTAAGTGGGTGGGACAGCGGATCCCTGTGGTGCTGTTTCCTCCTCCCCTCCCCCCACAGACACTTTCTCTCAGTTTTTTTAAAAAACCCTGCAAGATGGATTAAGGAGTAAAATACCCTGACATTACCAATATCAAGAATGAACAAGGGACATCGATATAATCCTATAGACATTGAAAGGATAATTAGGAAACCTTATGCATGATTTTATGCCAATAAATTTGACAGCTAGAGAAAATTACAAAAGTCTTTTAAAAACAGAACTTATCGGAACTAACAAAAGAAGAAATGGAAAATCTACACTAGTTTAATATCTAATAAAGGTAATTAAATTGGTAATTAAATATCTTCCTACAAAGAAAATATCAGGCCCAGTTTGCATCACTGGTGAGTTCTGTCAAGCATCGGCGGAGGAAATAACACCATTCTCACGCCAGCTTTCAGGAGGGGGATAAGAATGACTACCCTGCCTCCTTTACGAGGCTAACAGCCCTGCTACCAAACCCAACAAGGACGCTTCAGAAAAAGATTTCCTACCAACACAGCTCATGAACATGAACACAAAAGCCCCCAGTAATTTCAGACTTTATGCTAGTTATTATGTATGGAAAAAAAAGAATTTTAAAAAAGATTTTATTTATTTTTAGAGAAGAAGAGAGGGAGAAAAAGGGAGAGAAACATCAATGTGTGGTTACCTATTGCACACCCCACACTGGGGACCAGGCCCACAACCCAGGCATGTGCGCTGCCTGGGAGTTAAACAGGCAACTCTTTGGTTCGTAGGCCGGCACTCAGTCCACTGAGCCACACCAGCCAGGGCGGAAAAAAAAAGAATTTAATCAATTTAAGATTAATTCAATTAAGAGTAGATAATGTACTGCTTATATTTGTTTTCTTTAGTTTGCCATCACATAAGAATATGAATCTGTTGGTGTTAATGTCAAATTTGCAGTCAGAACTGACCAGGGTGTTACGTAAGGGTAGCCAGTCAGTATCACTTCTGACCTCTGTTGTCTTCCTTAGGACTTTAATAACAGGTAGTTATTCTTTCTATTATTTTTTTATATTATTTGTTAGAAAGGAATTTTAACACGTTTTCATGATAATTATGGAAAATTATTTTTCTCCAATTACATATTTAAAAAATTTTCAAATCTACAAAAAAGTTTAGAGTACTATAACATATGCCTTTATGCCATACATTTAGCCATGTTTGTTTAATATCTCATTCTATGTCTATATACACATGTACACATTATATATAAACATTTTTTTCTGAACTATTTGAATATGTTACACCCATGACAGTTAACCCTAATACTTTTCACAGATATCTTGAGGTCAGGGATATTCTTGTGTGTAAACACAACAGCATTATCACACTCAACATAAAGGGTGGGGCAAAAGTAGGTTTACAGTTGTTTGTATGGAAAACAACACAGTAATAAGCTGTTTCACATACTTAAAACTGTAAACCTACTCTTTCACCACTGTAATGACATAAGAATATCATTTAATATATGATCTATAGTTAAGATTCTCTAGTTGTTTCAGTAATGTCATGTATATTTTTTTAATGCCCCAATGATTATATATTGAGTTATTTCTCTTTAATCTAAATTTTTTTTGCCACCTTTTCTTGTTGTCTTATGATACTTTCTTGAGAACTCCACGGCAGCAGTTTTATTAAAAGTCTTACAATTTGTATTTTTTGGCTTATCGCCTCAGATCTGTTTAAACACTCTTGCCAAGAACACTACATAGCTAAGGAAATACAATTTTAATAAAACTTGTGCAAAAAGGGCACTGTACACAAACAGTGAACTGTGGAGCAAATAGATAAAATGACAGAAACAACAAACCTGAAATTTATAAGAGTATCCTACTGGATGTCAGCTCTGCATTAGCGTGTCTCATGTTTAGGGAATGAGCTAATTTTTAGCATTCATCTAAGGCAAAAGTCTACAGTCATTTTTAAACTCAGATCTCTTTAGTGTATATGCCCTTGCTGAACAATTTGCTTCCTAGAATTGGAATATTATAGTTGTTGTTTTACATTTTCCTAGGATATTTTTGAGAAAACTAATTTTGGTCAGGATTCTAGTTACTGAGAGGGAAAAAGCATTTGGGCAAGATATCTAGTCATCCTCTGAGAACTATGCTTCTCATAAGTGAAAGTAGAAATTGTTAAATAGTCGACTGAGAAATTTTCAGCGTTCAAAGAGAAAGCCATTTTAAATCATTATTTGCTGTTCTATATTCAGTTGACTCATGATTTTTATGGTAGTTTTTCCATGCTGAAATCATAACTTTCAAACTTGGACTTTTTTTGCAAATAAATTTTGCTCAGATTCTAAATTAAAGAATACTTTTAAAGACAGGAATGTATATGCTTACTTTACATGTGATCGTAGAATAGCTCCATTTTAATTTTTCCTATTATGTAAAATGTCTTGTTTGGCTTCATATTTCACCTGTGGCTTCCCAGTTATCCCAAACAAGGAAGCAGTCCCTTTGTGGAAGATGTGCAGAAGCTTTGACTGTCTATTTTGATTCTAGAGTTACATCTCGGAAGACATAGTCTACTGGGTTGGTGTGCATACTCATTTTGGAACTGCCTTAAAGTGGTGCAATACGACCGAACAGCCATTTATTTGATATTGCTTGCAGTTCCTTAATGAACGTGGTTGAAGCAGCTCCCAGAACTCAGAGGCAGTCCCAACATCCAGCTTTTTATTTGGAGCATCTACCTCCTGCCAGACAGTACCTGGCCTGACTTGCTGCTGCCAGCTCAGCCCCGAGCCGCAGCGGAGCACCAAACTAGAGCAGAGCTGTGAACTGTTGCTCTTTGAACCCTGACCCAGCCAGCTCCCCTGCTGAGAAACCACAGAGTTGCCCTGTTGGTTACTACCTCATTATTTATCCCCTTTCATAACCAGACCTCCTAGAAGAGCTGTCTAGACCAGTTGTCGCCATGTCCTCATCCCCTGCCTATTTCTCAACCTGTTGAGGTTCACTGTTTTCAGCTTTTTCCAGTTTGTTCTTTTTCAATTAAAAAAAAAAAATCAGCTCTCTCAGAGTTCTTTCTCAGCTTCTTTGTATACTAATTTTCCAAAATCGGACCTCTAAACGTTGGGGTTTCCTCGGACTGGGCTTATCGGTCGTCTTCGTGTCTGCCGTCTGTTTTCTCCCTGCATCTTCAGTTACCATCTGTTTCCTGAGGACTGCAAATATGCATCTGTAGCTAGGCCTGTCTTCTGACCCTCAGGCTTACGTATCCAGCTGTCTGTCTGACATCTGTTTGTCATGTTAAATTCAAGAGGCTCTGAAGCAGAATTTGCAACACCCTCTGCAAAAGCTGCTTTACCTTTAGGTTTCCCTCTTTGGTAAATGACACCTGGTGCGCACGTTGATAACCTAGAGCTCAATTGTTGTAGCTACTAAGACCTGTTCAGTTTTAAACTCCTAGGTATTTGATTCTGTATAATTTTGTCTGTGTTAGCATGTCCCTAGTCCAGGCCACCTCTTTATGGCCTCTGTGGCAATTTCCTACCGGTCTGCCTGTATGCATTCTTGCATCTCTCCAAGGGGTACATCACATCCCGCAGCCAAAATGATTGTTTTAAAATGAAAATCAGTGTATTATCATTGCTTTTAAGATAAAGACAAAAACCTTTTAATGGCTTATAAAATCTACTACAGAAACTGTCTCCTGTCCCCCTCTCCAGCTTTACACCGTTTTCCTTCCTTTCTCTTCTCTCTAGGCGCTCTGCCATTACTTTAGTTCCCAGACTCTCCCGGTACTTTCCCAGAGCCTTGGCATGTATTGTTTCTTCTCCCCGGGATGACCTTTCTCTCTTCTTTGACTAGCCACTTCCTACACTGTGTTCTCTGGACAGCTGTCCCTCACCTTTCCTTCCTGTCTTAGGGCCTCCAGTTTTTGGAAATCATATTACTTGGTCTTTAGTCTTCAAAGCACTTATGCCACTGTGATTAGCAACAGCTGTAATTAAGTAATTATTCGTTCGTCTGCCTCTCAAACCTATGGACTCCGTAAGGGGAGGCGTTGCGTCCGCCTTGCTCACCATTGCATCCGCAGCACCAGTCATATTCTTAAAAGTCAGTAAATAGTTGTGAAATGAAATGTGTGTGTTATGTGTTTAAAGTACCGTAAAACCCTTATAATTTGTCATTTTTCCTTGGGAGACTTCTAAATCTCTTGGGAGAAATTTAGGAAAGGGCGGTGATAATAGCGGCCATTTATCGAGCAGCTTCCACGTGCTTGCTGTCCTCAGGGCTAATGTGCAGTCCTGTTTCCACCCTCGCGGCAGCCCCGCGGGGTAGCTGGCCTTGTCCGCACTCTTATGTGGGCAAACTCGGAGAAGTTCTTCCACTCGTCACACGCCAATTCTAGCCCTCATAGTTCCGGTCGTTTTGTAGAATGGGAGGTGGGAACTGGAGTTGAAGAAGGGATTTAGATTCCATGTAAATTCATCAGCTCTTAATTAGTTGGCCTATTTGATTTTCACAGCCAGTCCAATTGTGAGTATATCTCACCATATCATCTCACTCATGTGAAAAGGAATTTTTTGCTTACCAATTTTTTAAAAATAAAGATTAAGTGATGCCCATAACATACAGAGCATTGAAAGTTCAAACTTGCCTATGAAGGAGAACAATTAAATTAATATTAGATTTTTTAAGGCACTACAAAAAAGAAAATAAATAATTTTAAAATAAAAAACAAAAATTGTGCTTAGGAGGGCAAAATAGACATATTAAAAGTTAAGAGTTTACTAATTTTTAAAAATAATATTGTGCATATCTAGAAAAAAGACTGACATGATATTTTTCAATATAGAACCTAAAATTAAAAATAGGAAATCACCAATTTTGGAGGAAAAAACATTTTTAGAATTCTTGTTTGAAACTACAATAAGGATATTTTATACCTATGAAAAACCCAATTGGAACATGTTAGAGACATAGCAAATACTGGCTTTCGGAATGCCTGGTAATTTGAACAGTGGAAAGATATATTCTTTTAAATCACCGTAAGAGGAGCTGTAATATCTGAAAATAACTTAATCATTTGGATTGACACTGGATTTTTTTACATTTTCTATATCCAAACTTAAATATTTTTAGAAATATTCTAAGACCAATCACTTTGCCCATGAAAGCAAACTTTTGATGATTGATCTTCCCAAAGTCCAATTCTAAGGGGCCAAGAAAATGATGAGTTAGAATTAGCATCTTTATTATTTTAGTCTCCATTCCAAGATGATTTTGATTTTTGATACCTTTGTCTCTCCCAACTTTTGCAGAGACTTTCTTTGCCTGTGTACAAAAAAAGAGGTAGCTAAAGGCGAATATGCATACCTGACTTTTTTTCCTCTCCTAATACGAAAGGAGAACTCACCCACTGCCACTGTACCTTTTTTTCTCTTCTTTTGTCTTGCACAGAAGACTGCCATCTTCCTGTGAAGGGCTTGTGGCAAACCTACCCAACTCGGTTTCTTCCTCCTTGAGAACGGTCTGATCCACCACCATCTGAACCAGGGATCCCACTCTCAGGGTCCAGGTGAGGGCGAGTCAGTCTGTGTTTTAAGCCCATTTCTTTTCTGGTCAGGTAAGTCACTCTCAGGCATGGTCTCACTCAGCATCAGTCAGCCTTAGTTTTTTAAAGTTTCCCAGTCCACACTGAGAGATTCAGTTCATCTGCCCATTAATTCAAGGACCCACCTAAACTATTAATGATTGATCACATCGTTAAAATTTTTTCTTTGCTATATGATGTAATCATTTTAGTATACTTACTCATTTTTAATTCCAGAAATCTTAAAAGGAACATGTGTGTATGGTGAGAAAGACGTACATTGAAACGGATAGGTCTTTCTTGCTGCAGTTTTAGCACTGATTCTTGTCTCCATTTTTATTGAGCTAGTAAGAGTTTAGAACAATTTATAATCAATCCAGCATATATAATCTTGTACCCTTGTAATTTTAATAACTTTTAACTATGTTTGTAGATGTCTTGAAAACCAGAGGTAGATTCAGAATATTCGAGCTAACATTTACATACATGGCGGTCGTGAAGGTCTTTGTTGGTTTACCCTGAGCTCTTTCATTTAATATCAGAGTGGTTAAGAAGAGAGATAAGGATTTCCTTTCCCTGTATCCAGCTTCCACATGTTAGTTATAAAAAGAAATTTATGATTGCTCCTAAGGCAAGTGGCCTTAGTCAAACGAAGTCTAGCTTTGCACCTTGATGTTATCTTTTAAGTTGGAAAGTGAATTATCTGTGGCTGTGAGGCTATGTTCAAGATAACTTATTCAAAAGTGTTTTTTTTTAATTGGGAAAAATAAAATCCGCCTTTTATTCAGACACTAATAGTCTATCCTTCAAAATATACTTGTGCATTATATGTAATTTGTTTTATAGGTGACCCTTTACATACCATAATAAATTAGTTATCTGTCTTATAAAACATTTTTTGTTTCATCACGATAATGGCACTGTATACATTTAATTGCGAAGAAAACAAGAGTAATTCTACTCTAATATACCTTGTCCCTCCATTCACCAACGTGTAGATGGGAATAAATTGTGCTTTTATATCTTTTTATTCGCTAACTTTCCAAATGACTTGTAAGTTGCAAACTGAAGTTAATATACTTCAGTGAGCTTACTACAGTAAAAAGTGACTCCTAGCCACTGGGAAGGGCAGATTGTCTTCCCGTTTGAATATTGACAGCTAAATAGTTGTATTACTATTTACCGTTGTTTTTTTGAAATGCATTGTTTTATGTGTATTACTCAAAAATGTCAGTACAGTTCTGAGCAAGAGAACTTTTCTTTGTTTGGAAAAGCAGCCTTTCAGGTGTTTATTATTTGGAACCACCCGTATTTTACCATGTAGAACCCTAAATAAAGTAGTTGTTTATTTGATTCTATAACAGTGCAATTAAGTTGTATGGACTTAGTCATGAAATCTGTTGAATACAAATCCCTGTCTTTTATTTTTTTTAATCCCTTTATGTTTAGTGTAACATATGCAGAAGAACAGAAAATACTTACTGGGTATTAAATGTTTCTATGATATTGTTCCTGAATAGGAAAGGTATTTAACTTTGCTTCAGATTCTAATACAGTTATTTACCACCAAATCATTACTATTTTTAATATGATTAGGTTCTTATATGTGCATTGTGTGTGTATGTGAACATACCTTAACCCGGTTATGTAAATATATAAAATAACTTAAATATTTAGAAATCTGACTTACCTAACCAGGAATGTCATACACATTACAATGTTTGCTAAATATTAGAATCTGTCCTGTAATGAACTCAGTGACCATGATTCAAGAACTTAGGAAGTGGCACAGGCCTCTGATGCAGTTCTTGGGCTGGGCTAATCAAACCACATCGCTGAAGGGGTGCAATTTTGAAGAAATTTTGTCACCTAGGAGTGAAAGTAGAGGAGTAGATTTGACTGGCTTTGGAACAATTATCTGAAGAGTAAATTTTGAAATAATCTTCCCTGATTCTATTCTCCTCATTCTCTTTTGCTTTTGGAACCAGTAGCTTTTTGTGTAAATGCATGTGTGAACTTCAGAGATTTCTTTAGTTTTAGCAGTGAAGTTCTTGCAACATGTGTTTCAAAAAATGAATGAAGCAAAATTTAGAGACTTAAAAGACCAGTTTTTAGAGCATCATGATGGGATCATCTTTTTAATTGTCCACACAGAGATTTACAGACTCCACATTTATAGATTTTGATTGCCTGTGATGACATTTCTCTACTAACACCAGTTAACACATTTCAGAGACACCTGGTATGTATAATAAAAGACATGCCAGCTAATTTACCTCACTAAGCAAAAACAAAATTAGAAAGGCAAATCTGCTATGAAAGATAAGTCATTGACTTTCAAAACCAAATATATGACTTTTGGGCCTTTCTGTGTATTGATACTGAAAATAAAAAGGCATGCTGCTAACCTACCATAAGCTTCAAGTTATCTTTTAAGTAAAATATGTTAGATTTGGAATAAAGCATAATTTAGACCTAGGTATTATGGAGGTTACATGCCCAAATTGAGGTTCCTTTCCTTATTCTCTCTTCCCAGTTCGGATTTGCTCTCATTACTGTAATAAGTTTAACATTATGAGTTTCTTCGAGTTCATTTTCTGTTTCTGTGTTGGACAAAAGAAGAAAAGACCAATGAATGCCATTCTTCAGAGGGGCTCTTATACTGCATCTAAGATGCCAGGGGAAGTTCTTTCCTACATCCTGAGCGGGCAGCACACAGCTCTGTAGGAGGCTCTCCCTAGCTTTTCTGTTGCCGATGCCTTGCCATTAACTCACAGAAATGTGTATTGTCCTATTATCCCTGCCATGCCTTCAAGTAATTGGTTAGATTGCCTGACGGCTACTAATGTCTCAAGCTAATAATCATAGAATATTTCAGAAAGGTGGTACCTGCTTCATAAAGTATCTGTGATTGCTAAAATCTTATTTGGCTTGAAACAACTAAATTTAGTAAACACTAAAATTGTGTATTATTAGAATATGATGCTTGCAAACAATGATTGACTTTCGATTGTGAAAATATTCAGAAGGATTTGTTATCTCTTGCAGACCTTTCTGCAAACTACTAATGGGATGAACACAATATATCACTTTTATAATAGTGAGCTATTAAAGGCAAGCATAAAGCAGTCTGAAGCCCATAAGTGCTGCCAACAGCTCCTGCTTTAATGAATTCCCTTTTAGATGTCCATTAAATGCTCGTGGCAAATGTACTCATAATGGAAATGGCAAATCTAAATGGGTAGATATGAATAATCCATGGAGTTTAAATTCTGTTTATGATCATCTTCACATTTAGTTTTCAAGACAACGCAGTTTAGTTTTCATTACAGTTTGGAATAAAGAGGACAGGGAGTAATTGATTGCTTCAAGCAGATTAAAATCAATGGTTTTCTTTTCAAAGAACCAGTTCAATGCAGTAATTCCAACTTTAAACATTGATTTAGGGTACTCAACACAAAATGTTTTGTGCTGTGTGAACTTTTATATAGAAAGACTAGTATTAATTTTATTTCCCTATATATCTGTATAGTGAAATGTAGAGGTTGTTAGTAGCATGTGCATGACTTAATAGTGATCTATATTAAGTCATTTTGATATTATTGCAGTCATATAATGAATCAATGAGATTCCCGTCATCACTGTAATACTGTTTGTAACCCATTAGCACAGAGAAATTACAGCCCATCATACATCATTACTGTGATTGAGGCTTTATTACCATATTCTCAAATTGCTTGCTTGCTATAAAACTGAGTAGACACAAGGCAACTATAGGTGGAGTATAGGCTCTGCATTGTTGTGCTGCAGTAATGAGGGATTATTGTATCCTAATGGAATGAAACTTAAGAGGAAAATAAAATTAGCAGTAATAGAAAACTAGCAACTTTTTACATTGGTTGTTATTACTTTAAAGGTCAGATGTATTCGTTATGCCCAGGTTATTGTTTATGTATTACGTGAATCTACGTGAATCATAGCCTCTGAATATTTTGTAGATTTTTTTTTCCCAAATGCATCCTTGTGAAGTCTGTAGTCTGATGCATTTCGAATACTCAGGACTGGACTTAGAATCTGCATTTTGCCCCTTGAGAGATCAGAAATTTTACTACTGCTATGCCTGACATTTCTGTGGGTGGGTAATACCCCTTAAACTTTAGGCTGTTTCTCAGTACTCTGTATATTTTGTTAACAGTGTAAATAGGTCAGTAGTCTTCAGGCTCTTTAGTTGAAATAATAAATGTATGAATGCAACAATATTCCAAGCAATGAAGAGAGGTAAAATATGGGACAATTGCCTGGGGCCTGATTGTAAAAGGCTTTCGCTGTCTCAGAGAGGGAAATGGAAGAAATATATTGCCTCTATATTAAAGAAAAAAGAACCCACGAAACGAGAACTTGTTAGTTAAATTGTGCATATGTTCATCCTCTCTCTGTTGAGTCTCATTTATGAGTGATAACACTGAGAGCATTCTTTAGAATAGTGAAAAGCCCAGTGCACTGACTTTGGAGCTAAGATCATTGCTGAAACTCCAAGCTCTGCTCAGTGCAGAGTGGCTTCCTGATCTCAGCCTCACTGTGATTTGGCACCATAACAACTTAAATAGCAAATAAAAAACAAAGGCTGGGTTAAATATATTCATTATTATAAGGCACTTGACATAAAAATTCTTAGCCAAAATAATAATAACCACCTGCAAGGTTAGAAATCACAACACATTGTTACAGGTAGTTAACTTTGTTCTCAGGTTATAATATTCTCATTTTTAGGCAGTACTGTTATGCTTATTATAATGTAATTACCACCCCTTTGTAAATCATATTTTCTATTTATAACACACACAGCGCTTGCAGTGGTACAAAACCCGAACACTTGGCAAGTGTGTCTTAACTGCAGTGAGAGGCGCTGCACAGTGAGTTCAGAACTGGCTGAGGGGACTAGGCTTCGACCAGTTGCGACTAGTACATTCTTAAAAGGTAAAAAGCTGTAAAAGCTCCCGACTAACCAGCCTCACTCCACGCTTGCCAGGGCACACAGCCACCGTGAACTATCTGAGTGGGCTGTGACCTTCCGCTGAGCCATTTCATTGCCCCCGCTCCGTGTTAAAGACACACAGAGCAAGCAACGTAACACAAAAGGCCAGGACTGACAGAGGGAGGCAAAGTTTAGGCACTTGAGAAAGGGGTGTTTGAAATCTTTCAAATCGTCCGTGACTCATATTACACTTCATATAGTTTCAGGCAGGATTAGATGTTGTATCAGATTTGTTACCTACCTCAAAATCTTTGGGGGAACAAGGGAGAACATGAATAAAATAAATTACATTTCTTGTTTTTAATAGTCTAGTTGGAGAGAGAGTAATAAAGAACAAAACTAATAAACAATAAACAATAAAATAAGTCAGCAATAAGTGCTAGGAAGAAAAGCAAAACGGGGTCTGGAGGGTAGCGAGGGCTGAGTGGGGTTATTTTATGCAGGATATTTATAGAAGCCCCTTCTAATGAGACAGCATTTTAGCAAAAATCTGAATAAAGTGTGCAACAAGCCATAATGGTATCTGTGGTAACAACCGTCCAGGAACAGTGGACACAGCAGTTCTGAGAGGCGTATTTGGTGTGTTTGCAAAATGGCAAGGCCACTGTGACTCAGCAAAGTAATAGGTAAGGGGAAACTTGAGAAATTAAAGATACTGTGGGGCTTTGTCTCAGCAAGCCCAGTGTCTTCATTCCAGAATTAATGTTGATCCCACTGTGGAATAAATTTTAAAATTGAAAAAATAAAATAAAATAAAACACTGCCGCAGCGATTTTTAAGAATTATAATGAATTTAATACCGTTAAAATTTTTTGTTTGTTTGTTTGGTTAGGCTTTTGCTGTTAGAGAGGTAGTTCCAACTCAAATGATACTTCCAGTAGCTTCCTTAATATAGTGGAAATGACATGGTTTTAAACTATTTAAATATACTTTTAACATATTCACTCTATCTTATATATTTTTGTGGGGATCTAGATTTTTAGTTTTAGTAAGTTATGGTAGAAAGTGTCAGAGTATGAACCACGGACTTTTCTATATATTTTAAGAGCTTATAATTGGAAAACATTTGTACTTTTACTGTTGTGTTAGATAGGTTTTTCAATTTATTTTGAGCACTCAGTAAAAACAAACCTTATGTCATTTAATGGCCCTTCCAAAGCAGTCCGTAGCTCCATGGAAGCTTGTGAAGTATTGCTGTCTTAGTCATTTGAGTTACTGATAAATGGAAGTAGATGAGATAGGGAGCTTGAGGGCTCTTCAGCCTGATAAAATGGGTCCTTGAACAGAAAAATGTTTCGAGAACCAGTTGCCTTCTTCTGTGGCAGAAGGTGAGGAACAGAGGAACCAAACATGGGGAGACAGAGGTAAAAAGGAGACCTCGATAGGAGCAGGAGGCTCCAAGAGAGAGAAGCTAAAAGTGTGTGAAAGTTAAGCTTTGACACAGACAAGAGGAAACTGCTGAAGAAGTAGTTCCCAGTTGTGTCCTGCATTACTTATGTATTGCTGTGTAACAAATTCCCCCACAGCGTAGGGATAAACACACTGTATTTCACGCAGACCTGAGAGACAGGCATTTGAGAGCAGTGTAGCTGAGCGGCTCTGGCTCGGGATTCCGCATGAGGCCCAGCCACGATGTCCATCTGAGGCCGTAACCTCTGAACGCGCGACTGGCGTTGGAGGGTCAGCGTGCAGACCGCCCTGCTCACTGGGCTGTTGGCGGGACCCCTCCTCAGTTCCTTGCCAACTGGTGACAGGAGGCCTCACTTTCTTGCCACGTGAAACTTAAAAGGACTGCTTCATTGTCCTTAATGACATACAAGGCAGCCAACTTCCTTGAACCTTCTCAGGTCTCCCTTTCCCAATTCTAGAAGGTGGGCTTCACTGGATTTTTATTTTCTCAGCCTTACGGCGCTATTGGGCCAAAGGATCTCATGGTCAGATTTAGGGGCCGGTCTGGCGAAAAGGAGTCTTCGTAGAAGACTTGGCGGCTCATGTGCACTCCGACCTGCTTGGCTATGACTCTCAGAGATCTGTGGCCAGAGCGCTCGTGAAGAGGGGGTGTGTCTGGCTGTGCACTCAGCACTGCCCCCTGCAAAACTTGTGGTTGTGGTGCCAGTCCGTTCTGAAGTCCAGGAGTCCACCTGACGAGGGTCAGACTCGTAGAGTTGCCAAATGCTTTTATGAATCCGAGGGCTTGAAAACTCCCAGCTGGTGGATTAATGTATGAATAGAGGGATGGCGTGATATGTAATAATGCAAAACTTTCATTATAAAAACTAGATGGTGGCTGTGAGGCTGTTCATTGTACAGTTCTTTCAGCTTTTCTGTATTTTGAAAAATGTTTTAATGAAATGCCGAGGGAATAAACTCTTTATCCTTACGATGCTGCTCCTAGCTATTGCTCTTCCAAATGAGTGCCGATCTGTAGTGGCAAAGAGTTGGTAACTTTTCTCCCTGGCCTGAACAATGTAAACACCTTATTATCAGTAGGTGACATCTTAGCAAGCCCAGTGACATCTAGCTCTTTGTGTCCAAACAATGTGCTTCCTGTGATATGGTAGCAGTGGTCACAACTCTGACTTCCTAGATGTCACAGGGACCTGGAACACTAAACGTACTCAAATGGCATACCCATGGCGTAGTCGCAGCTCCCAGTCACGTAGAGTTGGCCGAGTCCAGCCCGGGACCAGGTACCACCATTCTCACCATAATCTGTATAAAAATTGAAAGCTGTAGGACATCACAAATGGGGCAACTATGCGGCAGTATTTTCGCTTCTTAGTGGTAGTCCTGGTAAAAAGTCTCTTTAGTGTTGAAAATCACTGCATACAGTTTTGGGTTCTCGTGTGCAATTATTATTCACTAGCATAGTCTGTGCAAAATGCCTAGATATTTGCAGTGGCCTCGCATATGGTCCTATAATTTCTTATACTTCGCATAGTGCATGTGTAGTTAAAATGATTGTATAGTTCAAAGAGCCATATCACGTGGAGTGAGAAAGCTGTTATTTAGGTTCCAGCCACATCTCTTGAGAGCCTCTTGACCATAAGCAGGGGTGTCCAACCTGCAGCCCGCAGGCCGCATGTGGCCCAGGATGGCTTTGAAGGCGGCCCAACACAAAATCATAAATTTACTTCCAACATGGAGTTTTGTTTGTTTGTTTTTGTTAGTCTTTGTGTATTTAATGTGTGACCCAAGATGACAGTTCTTCTTCCAGTGTGACTTAGAGATGCCAAAAGGTTTAGACACCCCTGCAAGGGGAAGTAAGTGAAGGATATACACGAATTCTTTGTAACTACATTCATAATTATTCTTTAAGTCTGAAACTATTTGTAGGTAAAACATAGGAAATTAATAGCTTTGTCTCCCCTCTGAGGCTTAGTGTGCTATTTTTGGAAGTAGAGAAACCTAATAATAATACCGAAGGAACACTGAGACACCTGAAGCGCGAATGTAGATACATATATCTCACACAGTATCAGCCCTGTTGTAGATGCTTCATAATTTTTGTGCATAGTTAAATATGCTATATGTGTTCACTGAGAGGGGCAAGCTGATCTTGTAAGAAAATCTTTCATCTTGGGGGAGCTGGCTAAATAGATTGAAGTCTTGATCCTATCACTGGATAATGTTGTTGAGTGATTGACCAAGTCCTGTCATGCCTCAGTGTTTCCTACAGTGGTACAAAATTGTGATAAATACTCAATTTCTAAAGGCATCCGAGTTATCCCCTAGAAGGCTTCTGTAAAAATTCAGGGTTATGTTATGTAATATTTATTAAGCAGTGAGAACCATTTATTTCCGTAAGTGAGGTCGCCCATTTGCTTCATTATATCTTGTAATTCCTAAGTTTCTTGAATCATTACTGAGCACAAAGCAACATATCTCCCAAAACAAATAAAGAAGCCAAATTACCACCACAATCCCCTTCACAATCTAAGTTGTGATGAAATATGAAAATGTATTTTTATTTGTTGAAGGAAGTCCTGAATATCTCAATTGAAATCATTTTTGAAGTACATCATTATAAGCAGATGCTCAACTTAAATACATGTGTTGTTTTCAGTGTTAATGAAATATATGTGGTGAAAGAGATGATTAATTAATGCTGGTGAGTTGTTTGGATTAGAGAAGAATTCTCCCTTTGCTAATATCTTGAGAATGATCTGGAACATCAAGAATGATTTTATTACAGTAACACTCACATTTGAATTATCTTTGGATTAAAAGGTTCTAACTATTGTTCTTTTTTGCATTGCTTTTCTTAATTATAAATATAAATCAAAAACCATGTAAAATTACAGAGAGCTGAATGTTTTGTAAGGACCATTTAATATTTTGTCATGGAAACCCAAGTCACAGAAAGACCCCTTCCCTTCAATTCGGGCTTTTAGTGAAGGGAGTGTATCTATTACAGATGTTTAGAGAAATAGTAACATAAAGTCACTTCTAGAGTATTTTAAAAGAGGATAGAGTAATTTGCTTACATTAATACTAAGGATGTACTTAATGGGTACAAAAGTGAATGAAAATGGGAGAAATTCAGAAAAAGAGATAGAGCTGATGTTCCACGTTGACTGCCTGTTGCTCTCCCGAACTTAATGTTAGACGGTTTGTGCTGGGCAAATGTTGGTCTCTGTCAAATGACTGCAGCTCTTCATGCAGATGTTTCTATAATTACTTTGTAATAAGTCAATCTTTTTGAGGTGAATATGTGAAATGAAGTATTTTTCTTTTACCAAGAAAACCCCTAAGGTCATTCTTTTCTTAGTTAAACTCTTCCACTGTGAAGATTCCAGGAATATTCAAACTGGTTTTTAAAAAATTTTACACAAAAACAAATGGCTCTGGTGGTGGAAGAAGGTATAGGGGGGATAAAAGGTAATGGAAAAAAATACAATAAAATGTATTTACTTATTTTTTGTCTGATCGGCAAAAAAAAAAAGTGGTATTTTTTGGTGTGCTGCAGAGTTTCAGTACTTAGTGTATGTGTGCAACGAGATGAAAAAGGTTTGACATTGCTTGGCCGTATTATCTTTAAATGTAATTAAAGAATATAAAATTACAAACAAACAAAAGCAAATGGCCCTGAATGGAATGAGGATATAGAGTTGCAGGGGCCAGATGTTCCAATGGCTCTGTCCTCACTCTCAGAGGTGCTCCCGAAAGTGCCTCACTGCCCCCCAGGAGCGCATCTTGAGACCTGAGGACCATGGAGGAATTCATCGTTCATAGGCCGCTTGCTGTTCGCTGGACTCTGCGGCGACTCTGCCTTGGCGTTGCTGTTAGATCGCGTATGCTAGCCCACAGCAGCTACAGTTACTCAGCAGGGACGTGTTCACCGGCTGTCCAAGCTATTGCTAGTCAAAATGTCTGTCTGATCAGTGCCTCTAATCAGGCATCTCACATGGGTTCAGAAACTTCCACTTCTGAGCTTCTTCCTATGTATGTAGTGAAAGAGAATTGGATTCAGTCAAATCCGACGTTCCTTCCAAGCACCTACCTACCTTTCGGTAGAGAGCCTGGAGCTCTCCTTTGATGAGGTAGCGGGCAAGCCTTAGCCCTAGTACGTGACTCTGAGAGATTTAAACCCAGACTGGTGAGATGAAACTAGCCAAGCTGTTGATTAGAGACAGCCTATTAACAAAATATTAATAACATATTTTGGATTTTAAGAACCAAAATTATAGAGAGACAAATGTATATGGAAAGGATCTATTTTCAAATCCTTAGGTTAAGAAAAAGTTCTTGTTTGAAATTTCATCTAATTTAGGTAAACTTACAAATTATGCATTTATGCATTTCCTACTGAAAACTAGAAATCAATCCTGTTACTTTATTTTTATCTCACATATGATCTTCCAAGCCAGTGTGGAAAGGTATTAATTTTCTTCTTATGCTGTCCATAAATAAAAATAACATGCCATTCTTATTTTAATGCCTCCTGTGAAATCTGCATTCTTAGAAATCTAATGAACCAAACTGTGGCTTTAACAGTTTATAAATTCATTTGGCATATGGCTCGAACATTCAGATTAAAGTGGCAAATTTTCCTAATTGTTTATGAATATAAATTAATATTTTCCAAAGTCTTTTAAAATGAATTTTTAATATAAGTTCATATAGACATATTTCAGCATATTAAAGGAATATTTTAGTTATTTTTTTTACATTTAGTTTTACTTTACTATCAATTTTAATTCATTAAAGCTTATTTTTTCCTTTGGTAATAATGTATTTTCAAACCATTATAAAATTTGTAGAGAATTTTATATTTATTTGATATTTGACTATAATACCCAAACTGGTTTTGCTTTTGCTCACAAAGGTAAGGAGAAATCCAAATTTACTCATAATAAAAGTATTAGAGAAACTGTCAATAAATTTACTGTTATAATTGAATCATATGATTTCTAAATTGTTGATAATATGATCTGCTCGTTAAACAATAGTGTCTGGAGAAAATGATGGATTAATTGACTGATGGCTAAAGTTTCCCTCAAATATAATGGTTTACCCAGTTTGATTTGATTTGTGTAAAATAACTTTCTCTAATAAACAATTTGCTCAGAGGCAATAGAAGAAATGAATGGTTATCAAACCAAACTTAATTAGTCTATCCTAGATTGATATTACTTGGGGAGTCTTCGTTTTAATTGTGGAGGGCTGGATACAAAGAGTTTGGTTCATTATTTTTTCCTGTATAAACACTATTGTGTAACTACCTATAGAATAATAACATGTGAATTCATTTTAATAAATGCTTGTAAAGTGAATTAGCTAATTATGCCAGGCTAAAAATGATTCCTTTAATTATTTTGGATATTTAACTGGTACTTCAATTTTATTATTGTTAGTCTGTAAATGTGATTTGTATTAGCTCTGCCAAACTAATTATAATGTATAACTTAACAAACAATTTGAACAGTTTTGTAATGCTCATAATGTTCTCTTCTCTTGTGCGAGAGAAAACATTATTTCTAGTTTACAGGATGATGAAGGTTTAAACACAAATTCAGACCAAAAGAATGGCAATTTCTGTGGATAGAGAAAATAATAACCCCTCAACATCCCGTGTGGTGACTGACATAATTATGAGACAAATGAGCAGATTTCATTTAGGAGAAGATAAAACCAGAGACTCGCTGGTTTATCTTAAGATGATATTCAGTGGGCACTTGAAGACAAGGTATAGCATAAGAGATTTGATTAATTCTTATTTTATAAGCTAGAAGCATTTCTTCACGTCCTTACTATAGATAGGAGGAAGAACTCTATCCACATTCTCAGACAGAAAGATTTATATTAAGAACTTACTGTGGATGTCAAAAACAATATGCCTCTTAATCACTTTCACTTAACAGACTAATTCTAATTGTTTTGAATCAGAAATGAATGAGAACAAAAGCTTTAGTAATATATTTATATGTATTAGAAATATATATCTCTGTAGATAATTCTAATTTAGTTTTTCCAGGAGGAAAAGTGAAATAACCTCCAAAGAGTATGCAATCTAAAACCTTGTTCTTTAAAAAAAAAAATACAGTAAAATTCACTTTTCAGTTGTTTTTTTGGGGAGTGTATAGTTCTATGAGTTTAAACTTAGGTGACCACTACCACAGTCAGGATACGAAATAGTTCCATCTCCTAAAAAAATATCTTTTTCATTCTACCACACCCTTCCCCCGATCCTAATCCCTGGCAGCCACTGATCTATTCCTAGTCACTATAGTCTTGCCTTTTTCTGGCATGTCATATAAATGGAGTTTCATAGTATTTGACCTTTTGAAACTGGCTTTCACTCAGTGCAATACCTTTGAGATTCATCTATGTTTTAGTAATACCAATAAATTGCTTCCTGTCTGCCCCTCCCCAATTGAATATAGCAACGATAATATCAGTTTGTCCAATTAATATAAATGACCTGCCCATAGGGAAAGTTAGTTTCTTTTTCACAGTATCACCATCATAACTAGAATTTGATTTTTGCCCTTATTCACACACATAGTCCTGCCTTTTTAATTGTCTCATTGTAATTTTATGGATGTGCCATACTTTGTTTAACCTGCCTCCGACATACATGCTTAGATTTTGTTTTAAAAATGGCATTCAGTGCTGCAGTAATCATTCTTGTGCATATCTTTCTGTATGCATATTCTTTCAATAACTCCCTAGAAATGAAATTGCTGCGTAAAAGAGCACAAAAACACAATAAACACAAAAATAATTGTATGGATTACAATTTGCCTTCAGAAAACATTCAGCCACTGTGTACTCTTGCTTTGCTATCATTATCCTTCTTTGTAATCTTTGCAAGTCTAGTAATTGAAAATTTCTTACTTTTATTTGTAGTGCAATTGAAATCAATATTGTTAAGATGTCAGATGTCTCCAATTTGATTTATATATTCAACCCAGTCCTGATTTTTAAAGGAAATGCCAGCAAGAATTTTGGTGGGGGTGGGGAGGTTCAGTAGGTTTTGTTTGAGTTTTTTTTCTTTCTTTGAGGGGGTTGGTGGTTGTTGGCATTTTTATAGAATCGCGGTGGTATTTCATTGAATGGGTAATGATGTTGAACATTATTTTTTTGTACCTAATTATCTTCCATATACTTTCTTTGGAAAATGATCTGTTCAAGTCTTTCACCCATTTTAGAATTAGGTCATTTGTTTTCATGTTCCCAAGTTTTGAGAATACTGTATAGATTTTGGGTATTAGTCCTTTGCTAGATATGTCATTAACAAATGTCTCCTGTTCAACATATAGCTTACCTTTTCATTTCCTTAACATTGTCCATTAAGGAGCAAAAATTTTTAATTTTAATGAAATCTAATTTATGAATTTTTTAAGTGGGTCATGCTTCTGGTGTCCTGCAGCGTTAAAGGGGCAAGGTGTGCGAACTCTGCCTGTTCCCAGGACACAGGTACAGTCTCTTAAACTGCACCATTTTTGGGTATTTCTTTGAAGATGTCTTTCTTCCATCCTTTTACTTTGCCTTTGAATGTAAATGTATCCTGGTAGATAACATGTCACTGGGTTGTTCTTTTAGTTTATTCTTACAGTCTCTATCTTTTAATATTAAACCATTTACTTTTAATTATTGGTATTTGGATTTAAGTCTACCTTTTTCTTTTTGTTTTGTTCCCTCTTTATTTCTGTTTCTTCTTTCTTGTCTCCTTTTAGATTATTTAAATACTTATAGTATTCCCTTTTATAGTATCTACTGAGTTTTTGACTGTCTCTTTAAACGACTTTTTTCATGGTTGCTCTAGAGTTATACATATTTAACTTTTCACAATATATTTAGAATTAAAACTATACCACTTAGAGCAGAACATATATCCCTTTATCCTCCACTCATTTTGTTTTAGTTGCATTATGTATTCGGCCTACATACACTGAAAACCCCTCAAATGTTATAACTTTTGCTTTGAACAGTTATACGTGTTTTATAGAATATAAGAGAAAAACAATATTCTATTATACTTATTCATATGTTTACTTTTTTCTCTTTCTCTCTTGTCATTACCAATGTTCCAAGTTTTCTCTCACATCATTTTCCTTCTTTCTGAAGAACTTCCTGTAACATTTCTTACAGAGCAGGCCTACTAGCAGGCCTACTTACCGTCGCCTGAGAGTGGTCATTATCCCACCTTTATTTATGAAGGACTTTTTTCTCTGGATGAGGAATTTTGGGTTGACAGTTCTGACAGTTCTCAGCCCCTCTCCCCTCCTTTCAGCATTTTTAAAAATAGGTAATGATTATAGCCAGGCTAGTGTGTGTAGAGTAATACCTCAGTGTGGCTTCGATTTTCATTTCCTTAATGACCGATGATGTTGATCATATTATCATGCGCTTGTGTATCTTCTTTGAAGCAGTATCTGTACCAGTCTTAACACCCATTTTTTAATTGGGTTGTTTTTCTCTTTCCTACTGAGTTAAAAGAATTGTTTGTATAGTCTTGATACTAAACTCTCATGATTTGCAAATGTTTTCTCCCCTTCTGTGGTTGTCTTTCACTTTCTTGGTGATGTCCTTTGAAGTACAAAGATTCTTAATTTAGTAAATGCCCAGCTTATCTATTTGGTGGTTTTTGTTGTTGCTCATACTTTTATTTATAGGTATATGCTGATTAAATTCTGTGCCGTCTCTGCTACTTTTCACGGCTCGTGGGGAACTGACCCCATCCCCTGCCTCCCCTTGTTGGTTTAATGAACATATGAACCAAGGCGAGTCCACATCAGTGAGGGTTCATTTCTGAGACCTGCTTCCACTGAATCTGTAGCTGGGAAAGGAAGTCTTAGAGCTGTTAGGAGAGACTGTGTGCAGAACTCCAGCTTGGTGGCGAAAGAAATACTGAGAGTGGAGAGAGGCGAGTCCTCGGGCTATTTCTTTAGCCCCTGGATCCAGTGATCCAACCACGACTAACAAGAAGATCTAGCAGTGGTTATTTCAGACACTGAATACACACTCCCTCCACGCATGCTCCGTGTTTTAAAAGACATGCTGAACTTATAGAACCAAATGGCTGCCAATGACTTGAAGTGATACTGGTGATATTTCCTCTCTCTTCCTCTCCCTCTCTCTCTTCCTGCTCCCCCCACCTCTTTTCACCCTATCCTCCTCCTCCCCCTTCTTCTTTCTTCTTTCTTCTTTTTTTTCTCCTTCTCTTCTCCCTCTCCTCCCCCTCCCCTCCCTCCTCCACCTCCTTGTCTTCCACTGCCGCCTCTTCTTCTTCCTCCCTCTCTCCTTCTTTCCCTCCCCCTTCACATAACACACACACACACATGCACGCACACAACTTACGTCCAGCATGGCTACTAATTCTAAAATAGGAAATGACCGTGAAGATGCCAGGAGGAAGTGGGGGAAGTGTTCTGACCTGTTGCCAACCCCTTTTTTTCCACATCGGCCCGCGCCTATATTCTGTAATGGTCACTGCAACCCTTTTTTGTGAACTGTTTACATGTCTGACTTCTTGTTTGGATTTTACTTGGTGATTTGATATGAATTTTTAATGTGAAAGCACTTAGCATTAGGAGTTTGACATTTTGTCTGACCTTAATCACCAGGAGGACCATGAGAGGTTTATTCAGTGGGAAGAGAACTGTTACAGCTCTGACAGAAATGATGGGAAATAAGTAAACAGCCTTTTAAATCTTCACCAGAAATCAATAGGGTTTAAAGATGATGGACGTTGGTGTTTTTTGCTGCTTAAGGACTTCAACCTTTTACGGGAAAACATCTTCTTGACGTGTCAGCAGTTTTTTCCATGCACACGATGAATCACAGCTGCAACTAGAACATTCTGCATACAACACCCTTCATCATTGTTATAAGGAAGAAACTGTATATGGCTGCCTATGGTAATATAGAGCCTTTTGGGGCATTTTTGTATGAAAAAAGAGGACCATATCTCACCATTTTGTTTTTGTCTATGTGTAATTCATAAGCCAAACTTTTTCCTTAGCACAGTAATAGCAGTTGTTACTCATTGAGCCCCTCTCTGTTCTGGTCATTGACTGTGGGGCACTTTAAGGTAGATGATAGGGCTCCGTGTCACAGACGGACCTGAGGCCCAGAGCCACTTGTCTAAGGTCATCCAATTGGTGATGTAATTGGTGTTTAAAACTCTGGTCCATAAAGTCGGAAGCTTATGCTTTTACTGTTCTCCCAGCCACATCTCTGAGGACAGGCACATAATAGATGTTCTCACCTTTCACGTTATTTCTTCGGTGGCGATATCTCCTATTTGCTTTCTTGACTCTTTCCACCAGTCAGTGAAACTGACTTAAGTGACAGATCTCCATACCATTTAATAAGAGGATAAGAGCTACACCATGGTCATTGAATAAAGGGATATGGGATTTGTTTTTTCATGAATGATTTATAAGGTAGTAGATTGATATAGCATTCAGAGTACATTCACAGTAAGGCAGATCTGATGCAGGTGTTCAAGTATTAACCAGACATGTCATGCCGTGTCCTTTGTTTCAAGGTATAGAATTGTGGATTTTATTGTAAAAAAAAAAAATACTTCTAAGTACTTTAAAACATGGAAAACTTGCCATTAAAGAACAGTTGACTCTCCGGGTATTCCACTAATTCATACAGATCATTGTGCAGCTGTTACCCTGGAGAAAGTAAGATATTTGTTTTTTAATTTGGAAGTATTATTTCTAACTCGAATTAAGAATACAAACTCAGTTTTTTTGGTAATTAGTAATCATGAACCATAAACTGCTAAAGAAAAATTTCACATCAGACCTGATTTGATGTAAATCTAGACTTAAAAGATACATTAGTTTAGTTAATTAATTGGAAATTCAAACGGAAAGATGAGATCGCCCTCCACCAGTTTATTGCAGTACAGGTTAGATATGTGGAATGTAAATCCCATCCGATGAAATGTGCGTTCTGGCTCTTTTATTAACGCCGCAGAAGAGCCACTTTACTTTTGCAGTTCTCCATCTCCTCATTGAGAAGCTGGAGTGAACTAAATGTCCTGACGACCCTCCTAATGCTAAAGTTATGTAAGTCGTTAGGTTTAGCATTTCGAAGTCATCTTTTTCTGTCACATACTTTTAAAAAATCAAACAATCTTTAAAAGTAAGTTTTGCTCCAACATTTAAAATGCACTCCCTTTTCCTCTTAAAAATGGGTCTTTTTCTAATGTCTAATGGCCTTCCCTGAACCACTGATACTGTATCGGCCAGCTGACTTGTGCTCACCTCAAGTAGAGTGACTTACCTTTGTTTCTCATATGAAAAAAACATAAAACACTGTTTGTCCAGGCATTCTGAGTAGGTGTCAGTCAAGGAACGATTGATCAGCCATTTTCTTGTGTTCTCTGGGAGCCTAAAGTTTTCAAGTACATGATAATTAATTCTGTAGTTGATAAAGGAGTCAGTTGATCAATTTGATTGGGTGATTCGCCGCTGAGCTTGTAGGAAATGGTTGAATTTGTGATGAAAGGATGATTCTCAGGTGATCTCAGGGTAGGCAAGACTATAAGAAAGACACGTGCATCTCAGAATCAGAGTTGTGGTCTTCACTTTGCTCAGATTTACAACAACTCGGGACCTCCAAGAAGAGA
Organism: Mormoops blainvillei; assembly: GCA_004026545.1. NCBI lineage: Eukaryota > Metazoa > Chordata > Mammalia > Chiroptera > Mormoopidae > Mormoops > Mormoops blainvillei. The sequence goes on from PVJD01007852.1 coordinate 53,947, forward strand.
GTACAGTAGAAAACCAAGACCTCTACTGCAGTCTGACCCCGCCGCCCTGTTTGCTGGTCACACAAATTAGAAGGCCTATAACCGTTTGAGGCCCCGGTTCTCTCATCTCCAGAATGGCGAAAATAGAACCTTCTAAACAGGATTATTGTGAAAGTTATTTGAATTCACATATATGAAGGCATTTGAGCTTCTAAATAATTACCACTTTGTCAGACAATAATTTATTTAAGTATCTTGCTAGCACGAGCTTTTGTTACCTCGGTTTGATATACAGTCTCAAATGCTTATACTACAACTCTTCGGGCGTGACCCAGTGTAACGCCTAAAACAGTGTGTTGCCGAGCTTGTTTCTTCACTTGCTGACACACTGCTCCACGGTTTTCATCCTTACCTCTATTATCAAGTAAACATGTACATTTAAAAAAGACTGTAGCTTCGCGAACATGATGGGGGTTACAGGCTAAACAGAGAGGTCTTTCCAGTAGAGAGTGTTCTGTTTAGTCCAGTACCTTTTCTTTTTTGTCTTTCAACTGTTAATCTTTTCTTTAAATGTAAAAGCACTTCCTTGTTAATTTGCATTTATAGTTTACACTGACGACTATAGGTTTTAATGTTTAAATATTTTATGTTAATGAGGTGATCTGTACTGGTTCATTTCATTAACATCTGTTTTGGGGACCAGAAATTTTGCCCAAGAACATGATTTGAATTTATTAAAGTCAGTGGGAAAATGATTTAATACCTAAAAAAAAATTATAGTAAAGCAAAAAAAAAGTTTGCTCTGAAGTCTTACTTAATGTTAAGTATGGTAAACCGTGATTACATCTGTGTTGGTCCCACCTACAAACCTGCAAACTTTTGTTCATTTTTAAAGAACATGTACGCTTCCTATTTTCTTGACAAACTCTGAATTTGAATATTTCATTAGTAAGTTATGTAAAATCGTTTTTATGCCTTATTAAATGACAATACCAAAACAGAAGTTATTTTCCTCAAAATTAGTATTACTTTTTTTCTTTTCATGACTCGTTGTACATCCCTTTACTGCCGCAGTTATGTCCACAGTTACACACCTGTCCTCACCATCAGGAGCTCCCAGAGTTCAGAGAGTTCTCGTTCACCTTTGACCTCTAGAGCTTATGCTCTGCGTTTGGCATTTAGTGAACTCCCGCTAAGATATTGAGTGCTACTTCAAATCATGTTGAAAATCTAAAAATAGCCAAATTGATCTGTGCCTATATAGTTCTATTGCCGTGGCTCTTAGAGCAAAAATGTTCTCAGTTTGTGACTGATGATCTATAATGTCGTATTGACTTTCATAATAAATAGTCACCTTTCATAATAGCGTCGTTATAGTAAACGAAGATGAAAGGGATTGCTGAGCCTTCGCTCCCAGTCATTAGGGTAAACCAGGCACAAGGCTCTACCTTCAGCTCACCGTGTGACATTACCCTGTTAAGGTTTTATTTAGGAAATGAGGGCTTACGTGGATTATCGCTAAAGTTCTGTCCAGCCGGGGAAATTCGCAACCAAAAGAGTTTAACGGTGTCTGTCACTTACATTTATTTTTGCTAAGAGCCTTTCCCGTTCACGGTGAAACGATGATTCTGAGGGTTACCCCTAGGAAGCCCCGCTTGCCCTTTCCTCTGTAGTAACAGTGCTTGCGGAACCTGCTGTGCACAGGAGCTTCTGGCGCTCTTAGAAGAGTTGTTACTCACCTTTGATCTCTGGCCCTTAAACTCTGTGCTGGGCATTTAGGGGATGCTTTGCATTTCGTGAATGCCTACAAATACTCTGCCTCTGAATTTGTGGGAAGGCGGGTGTGTTGTAAAGTCAACTCCCTACACCCCTGTTTTCTACCAGCATCTGAGTCCTTGCAACTGTAGTTTAGTCCCCTACATTTGTTATAAAGATAGAAATACATTTATTTTTCTTGTATCATATACAATATATGGTTACATGAGACTTTGTCCCCTATAGACTGTGTGCTACTTGAAGTCAGAAGCATTACTTTATTAATTTTTTGTCTCCTTCTAGTGTTTATTACTGCTTGGCACATATTAGATAGTCTATTATGTTTACCAAGTAGGTGATGTTACAAAACCACACACATGTAATAGCTGAATCATTGCTGAAAAAATAATCTCTGCCTTTGTAATGACCCCTTTCTACAGGAAAAAAAGCATCAAGAACCCAGTTGTGTGTGATAGCTTACGTAACAGGGTTCTTTCCCAGAACCTGCTGAATGTCACTGTTATATTATTTCGGGGACAAAGGACAAATGTAATCATAACTGCTGCTATAATTTTCACGAACCCTAAACAGTTTTGTATTTTTTAAATGACTACTGAAATGCGTTGTTAGTTTTAGTTTAGTTTTTAGGTAGTCTAGCAGTGTGATCGGATTACGTGTGTACGTGTCATGTCTTTTTTCTCTCGTGGCAATAATCCCTTATGTGCATCAGTCTGATTTAGTGCTTGGGCAGTGAAGTAATGCAAACTGAATCAAAGCTGGGCTTGAGCCAAGATGATGAGTTGGAAAGATTCCTGGTTTTATAATCATGTAAACCTGGATTTCCACTAATTAGGTAACATACATTCAACACTAAATACAGTACCAGGTCACTGAGCAGCAAGTTGCTCTGTAATGGTAGCTAGCATTAACGTAGTCTAAAAAGTATACTGTTAAAAATAATCATTAGGTATGAAAAACTATTTTAAAGGGCTTGGAGTCCATTGCCTTGAAAGTATAATTTACCAACATGCAATATATCTTGGCATATGTTAACTCTATAGCAGGTTCTAAAACAGACCAAGGAATGAAAGAACCAGCTAACTCTGGTGGAAGACCTTGCAGTTGTTTTTTAGTTAATGGAAAATGATGGTAATCAGATGCTAATCTAGATGGTGGCAACCAACATGTGTATGATTTTTAATGGCGTATGTTAGGTGATGAGAGATTGCTGCCTTAGGCAACTCACTGAGTACTGGACGAACTAGCCTCTGTTGCATTTTCCTTTATCAAAAGTAGGCCTGCGAGCCCTGGCTCGTGTGGCTCAATGGATTGAGTACCGGCCTGCAAACCAAAGGGTCGCCAGTTTGATTCCTAGTCAGGGCACATGCCTGGGTTGTGGGCCAGATCCACAGCAGGGGGCGCGCAAGAGGCAACCACACATTGATGTTTCTCTTCCCCTCTTTCTCCTTTTCCCTCTCTCTAAAAATAAATGAATAAAATCTTTTTTAAAAAGTGTTTAAAAATAGGCCTGTAATGCCTTCATTGCAAAGTCATTATGAGGATTAGTGATCATGTGTGCAAAATAACAAGTCCAAGTGGCTGGCATTTTATAAATTCCTCTGTAAGTTGAACCTGTTATTTTCCGTGTTCTCATTATTTTCGTCATCACCATTATCATCTTTATGTAGTGATCTGTGCGTTTAAGGTCAGTTTGTGCCTTTGTGGGTCACCTCGATATTTATGCCCCTTAGAAGTGGATCCTTTGAATAACCACAGAAGCTCTCTAGACATCTGGAGTAAAAATGCACCATCAGATCTTATAGGCTCTTAACTTTTAACCTTTCTCATCCACGTCTGTCTGCTAACACTGGTTCTTCTCGTCTTTCAGAATTACGCTCTCTTCACGTAGAGGAATTATGGAAGCTGGCTCTCTGGCCAGTGTTGGTATATGGTGGCATCTGCATTTACCCAGGAGGAGTGCACTCACTTTGCGCAGTCTTTATCTGATTTGCAGCCCTGCTTTATTCATGCTCGTGCTCAGTTTTCTGCATTCTGCCCCCGCTTTCCTTTTCCTTATAATTTCGTTTAATTTTACTTTTCCCCTTTCATTTTTTTAGAAGCTGTTAATCTCTATAAAGTCAGCTGTGTGAATTCCAAATCCATTCTCACTAAATAGTTCATATAACGCCTTGAGGGGGTGCTTAGGAGTTGGGGGAACAGGCTGGTATGCAGAAGTACCAGCGGCGCGGGTCTGATGGGAGAGCTTTGGAACATGGCCATCACGGGAAGATACGGTAAGAGGCTTCAGCACCGGATCTTCCAGCACAACAGACCTTTGCTTCTGAAAGGGTTCTGGTGTTCAGATTCCAGTTATGCCCTGGTCCTTCGGTTCCAAGAGGCAGGGGACACTTTGGTTCCAGGTGCAGCTGGAGGTCAAGGTTCTCTCCTCTGTCCAGGCTTTGGCTGCATGACTGGCAGTTTTGGTCTGTCGTCTCTGCAGAACACCTGAGTATCTTGTTAGAAACAGGTTAGAACCATTTTGAGCTGGTTCTGCAATTACAAAGATTTGGAGGCAATGATGCAACTTATGAGAAAAGAGTAATTTTAGGAAAATAATGTATCCAAGGTAGGGCCCGAATTTTGCATCTGTAAAAGAAGAGGCTAAGTTCTTGATAGCTTTTTTAAAGATCAGTGACTACCTTAAAGGCTAGTTCTTCAAGAAAAAAAGTTGTGAGTGGAGGGGAGAAAAGAGGATATAATTATGAATTATTTCTGAGATCCTAGTAAAAATTCTAAGTATGTGGTAGAACTTTTAGAAATTCATACCCTAGTATGAAAGGAATTATGGTTTTGGATAATGTTATAAAACACTAATTGTGCCCATGTAATTGAAGTTTGTGATTCTCGACTTCGTCTTATTTTATAAACTGATATGTTTTTTTAAATAATTTTTTAAAAGATTTTATTTATTTATTTAAAGAGAGGGGAAGGGAGGGAGAGAGAAAGGGAGAGAAAGATCAATGTGTGGTTGCCTCTCGCGCGCCCCCTAGTGGGGACCTGGCCTGCAACCCAGGCATGTGCCCTGACTGTGAATTGAACCAGTGACCCTTTGCTTCTCAGTCCGGCACTCAATCCACTGAGCCACACCCGCCAGGGCTAAACTGATTTATCAAAGAATTTATTACTTCCTGCTTTAAGGAGCTGCTGAAGAAATTTCCCTTAATAATTTTCTAAATCCAGTGCGGAAATTCTTCCAAGCCCTGAGTAACCAGTGCAGGGAAGACATCTGAATCATTTTAGCTCCTTTTTAGTTTTTCTCTCTCTTCAGTTCTTTCCACCAAGACTATGTTAGACACACAAAGTCCCCATACTGCTGCGTACTGTCTCTCTCTCTCTCTCTCTTTTTTTAGGCTAGTTCTTTAGCTCTCTAAACTTAGTTTCATCATGAAATGTGGACAATAATACCGACTTTTAGGGGTGATGTGAGGATTGCCATAATATGCTTATGGTAACTGACAGATACAAAGTGCTCGTTAAGAATTAGACACTTCTGTCGTTGTTGTTATTATTGCTATTATTATTCCAACCGTTCCTATCCCAGTGGTCCACTAAACCAAAGAAAAATCACTGGGAACTAAGCACAGGGGATGTGTTTACATAAGCAGTGGCCGTGTGTTATATAGTAGAGGTTAATAAGCTTTGCTTTTTAGCATGTTGTATCTTTAAAACTTTTGGAGAAGAAACATTTTCTTTATTTGAAAATGTCCCTCTGTTGTTTATCTTTGAATAAAAAAGAACCTGTATATAATTTTTAGAATCAGCCACGCCAGAAGTCAGTCTCATACAGAAACCAGTGTTCTTGGCAGCAGGTTTCTCTGAGGCTGGGGGTGCTGGTGGGGAAAATGTAATGAGGATTCACTGTACACTCTTGTTTTCCTCTGCATTTTATTTTTTAAGCAGTCACCACTTGGGCTTGTTGTCCTTTAGACAGTCAGTTGAGGTGGGTGTGGCTGCAGGGAGTAACTTGTTCTACACCCTGGGAAGCTAGGTGCATGAACTGTTGAACGTATCTAATTGGGGTCCTAGAGAAGGAGGCTGACCTTTGGTTTTGAAAACTTAAGTGTATTGAATACCTATCAGGGACCAGACCTGTTGTGAAATCATCATTATCCTTAACAGTGTCAACTGTAGGCTCTGGCTGGGTAGCTCAGTTGACTAGAGAGTCTTCCCAGTACATCAGGGTTGCGGGTTCAGTCCCCAGTCAGGGCACATTCAAGCATCAACCAATGAATAAATAGGTGGAAAGCAAATCGATATTTCTCTCTGTCTCTCATTCTCTCTTTCTCTCTCTCTCTGAATCAATAAATTTTTTAAAAAGTCAACTGTCATCAAAAAATAAAAAAATAATTTTGAGAAATGATGACTATTAAAAATAAATGAATAAATAAATAAAAAGAATCTTGCATTTAGTCGTGAGACTGACGAGATCCGGGAGATGAAGCTGAGCCCAAGGCGCAGACAGGGCTGCCGCAGCTCTTAGGAGCAGCACCTCCCCTGGGCCTGAGGAGAGCAGGGCAGAGGGGGGTTGGGGCCAGAAGACTTCATCATGGCCACACCTGTTTTGGGCTTTGAGGCCCAATAGGAGGTTGGCAGGTAGGTGGAGGTGAGGGACTGGGAGGGGATAAATTTTTCCAGGTTGAGGAAGTAACACATTTGGGGAACTGTAAGATGGGGTAGTAAGATGAAAACACTGGGCATGAAGGGAAAAAGGATATTTTTCTACCATGGCCTCGGAGAGTCTGTTTTGTGGAAGAACTAGTCAGTTCCAAGGAAGACAACGATTGAAATGTAGTCACTACACTGTTTTATTCTAATGACTTGATTAGTCAGTTTCAGTAAAAATGCTTGAGCCTAATAATTCATCTGGGCATGGCTTTGTTTTTATTATTATTCTTTTGTAATTTGGAAATTATTTTCAAAATTCTCTTGTGGTTCTTAATACTGGCTGTACAGTATAATTATGTGGGGAATTTTTTTTTTTTAATTCCAGTGTGGATTTGCTGTAATATACTCCAACAGAAATTTGTAAATGTTGGGGGGTGGGAATAGATGATACATGACTGGCAAAATATCGATAATCACTGAAGCTTGGTAATGGGTATCTGGGGTTCATTAAAGTAGTCCCATTATGTTTGTATATGTTTGAAGATTCCTATTGTAAAAAGTTTAAGAAGTAAAATGATAAGAAGGTTTTCTGAACAGTCACCACCAAAAGATATCTCTCTGTGCCTGGGCCCTACCTTAAACCAATTATATCAGAATTTTATGCAATAGGACACAGTTATTTATTTTTTTTAAGTTTGATGTGATTCTACTGTATAGCCATGGATGAAAACTTTTGCTTATGAGATAAGGCAAACAAGAATTACTGTTCTCGTTTTATAGGTAGAGAAGCTAAGTGTTTTGTTACAAAGCCTCACACATGGTAAAGAACACAGCCATTACACTGTCAGCCTCATGTTCTAAGGCACGTTTTATTACGCCGCTCTGCATCTCTGTTGCCTACCATCAAAGAAATGATTTTGTTGCTAATTATTGTCAAATGATCTGTTCAGAAATTGCACTCTTGAAGATATGTTAGTCCCTACAGCTCTGTGTTAGAACATACCAGTCTTCCTCAACCGGGCAGTGAGTGTTGGTGGTAGCCACGAAGGCTGCTAAATTGGTTTTATTTGTGGGTAGTTCAGCCTGACATTTTCTTCTTGGCCTGTAAATAAGGGGACAGTGTAAGTGCCTCTTGGAACGAAAAGATGCTGATATTTTTCTAATACCCTGTGCACAGGGGCAGTAAATCTACACGCAAATTAAAGATTTTGGTGACAAATGATAACTCTCATCATCACTCTAATCTCTTCTTAACTTTCCTGGGTATTGTTAATTCATAACATAGTTTGAATTGACTTACCATTATTGATTCTTGTATTCATTAGAATGAAAAGGGAAATCTTGTCTTTGCAAAGGAAATACAGTTGTGAGACACCATCTTTCTCATAGAATAAAAGGACCTGATGGGATATAAACTGTGAGAATGACAGTTAAATTGACGTGGGGAAGGTTAATGCTTGCTTGCTACATTGACATGGGAGGTTCCGATCACTTATCCGCATGCGTCTGTAACACATGCAGTACATCTTCATTAAGCAGGCACATAGCAATCAGTTTCAGATTTCCGGATGAGCCTGTGGCCAGGCCGTAATTAACCTTTTGAACCTGGAATTGCAACAGAATGTACTATTGGCTCAAGTTATCAATTATGGTCAAAGTCAATTGATACTTACTCAGAGAAACCTTATTGGTGATGAATATTATAATTTACTCATCTTCTCATTGTGCGATTAAAAAGCAAAGTTGGCATGGCAAAGTATCCCATTTAAACATAAGTTTAAAAGATTCAGGTGACTGTGGACGTGGAAGGTGGGCTGGGGCGATGGGGACAGAGGGAGAAAAATAGGACAACTGTAATAGCATAAACAATAAAACATTTAAAAGAAAAGAACCATGTTGCTTAAAAATAAAAACTCCTTGCACATTATAATAAATAAATTAAATTAAAAGATTCAGGTTCAGGTGTAATCATGTAGATGTTTTTTGTGTCTTATACTTTTTTTTCCTATCCAATATTTCATTCAAATCAAATAATATCAGAAAAATGGCTGGCAGAGTTTCACTTATTTTGGAAAAACTTAATGAAATGTGTGTTAATCAAATAAAACTAAAAATATTAATTGCCAGTTTAGATCAGGGGAATGTTACTATTTTAATGCATTTCAAATTACTATAATTTAAAGATAATTGTTCAAATTAAGAACTATACATTTTTAGCTATATTTACATTTAATATGTTATTTTTATTGTATTAGTTTTTGAAATAATTTTCCATTCAATTTAAATACTATTAATATGTTTTGGAAGTTATTTCTAGGAAAAAGTTTGTTAGGTTTTATTTATAATTTTTATCTATCACTGACTGCATATTGTTTTGAATTATCATCTATGACTCTGTCTTAAGAGAATTTATTTTTAAATTTATCATAGGCAGAAAGAGCATTATGTGCAAAGATATTTATTGCAACATTTTCATAATAGTGGGAAATTAAGAACAACATAAACATCCAGCACTGAGACATTTGTTGAATCCATTGTGTACATCAGTTTGAAGTACAGGGTGGGACAAAAGTAATTTATGTTTGTGAGTACAAAAAACACGGAGTTTATTCTTGGTTTATTATTTATTAATTACTATATTTTCCATATGAACAACTGTAAACCTACTTTTGTCTTACCTTGTATTACAGTCATTAACAATAATGATAGGATAGAAATTTTAGTAGTCTGAAAAATACCTTAAATTTTAAAAAGTAGGCTGAAAGTTGCATATTCAAGGGTAAGAGGATGGTTATTAAAAAAAAACTGAAAGGAAATATACTAAAATGTGAACAGTGGTTGATTGCCCTGAGGTGGTAGGATTTTATGCTGTTTTTCTTTTTCCGGAATTTATTATATAAAATAAGTAAAATATTTATTATAGTATTATAGAAATTATATTTAAAAGTAAATTCTATTTTTTATAATTAGAATTGTTTCTGAATATCATTACTCTTATCATCAGAAGCAGATGGCTTAAAAATTAATTACAGGTCTCTAAAAATAACGTTGTCCTCCCCTGCTCATCAGGAACATGACGCAGTACGTAAGGCCTGACCGCCTTGCTCCAGTTCCAACCGTTACTTCCTCGCTGTGTACCTTTTGACGAATGCTTATACCTCTCTTTGCTTGTTTCCTCATCTGTGAAGTGGGGGTAGTGAAGTGCCTGCCTCGCAGGGCTGCTGTGAAGATTAGTGTGCGTGAAGTTAAAATAAGTAAACACAGTCATGTGACGCTGACTGCTGTAATCTGCCCCCTGTGTTCGGGGCACAGACCCTCCAGGGCGGCGGCCCAGCGCACAGCCTGCCACCTCACCACGGGCTGTACCCTAGCCCGTTAACTTTCATACCTAATCTTCCTTCTGTAAATTTCCACTTGCATTTCACATGGACTGTTTCAAATTTATCACCTCCGGGATTTAACCATTCACCTTCTCCCCAAAGATCTCTCACTCCTGCTGTGAGTGAGTGTCATTCTCACCTCAGTGGAATGACAAATGTGGAAACATGTAGAAGTCATTTGGACACTCCTCTCTCCATGAAGTCTCTTGAATATCTCTACTTATTTCTTTCTTTCTGCCTCACTCAGACCATCTCTCTTTTTCACCTGCTATTCCAGCCTTGATTTTCCGTCCCCACACACCCTAGACAAACCTGCTTTCAGGGTGAATCTGGACCCTGAAACCTACCCCCGGGGCTCTGGACAATGTTCATTCCGCCTCTCCCTGGCTCCACGAAATTGTTTACAACCCTTTGAACATGGCTGTGCCCCTTTGTACTTTCGGGCCCTTGTACATGCTCTTGTCGTTCTCTGGAGTGCTCTCCAACCTGCTGCAAGGGTGCTGGGCCTTAGACGTTTCTCCAGATTGGCTCAGCACAGAGTGCAAAGCAAGAAATGCGTTTACCATACTCTCCGGTCATTGCCTGTGTCCTTGTCCTTGGTCCCCCCTACACTCAGGGACCACGCCTTATTCACCTCTGTGCGTCTAGTGCCTAGAAAAACGATAGACACCCAGTAAACACTGAGCGAAAAATAACACTAGAAAAACAGCGGGTTATAGGTGGTAAGTAGTTTCTCATAACGTCTACTGGCTCTTCTCCCGTTACTGCTGTGCGTGGCAGAACTGCCTTGTCCCCACCGTCACAACCATCATTGGTGACCTAATAACTTGTCTTTCAGAAATAAACGTTCCTGCTTCTTTGTTTATAATTGTGAGCCACGGTGGACACACCAAGTCAGAAAAGTTACTAATGTACTACTTGCTGAGCAGAGATAATGGCAGTCCTCAAATGGTCACTCTTCTCTAATACAGAGTTGAAATCAAAATTATGTCTAATATTGCTGTTCCTTCACCAAGTCTGTCATTCTGTGTTTCTCTTCACATGAGTCTGGTGACAGTATATAAACCTCCATTTAAAAATTCCTTTAGCTGATGAAAGGTTGGCCCTCCGTGGTGATGGTGACCCCTGTCTTCCCATGGAACAATTTTACTCACCTTTTAAGAATCCACCTCTTTGAATTGAATGTGGTCTGCCATCTTCATTCTATAAACATTTATTGAAGATATGTGGTATGCAAGGAGTTAGACAAAAATGTTTAGAGACATTGCAAGAAATAGTAGGGAAATGATGTTAGCTATATGATCACAAAGTTATATAACCTACCTCAATTTTAGTTTCCCTTCATAACTTCGGGATAAAAATCCCTTCTTCTCAAAATAGTGGCTAGCATAGAGTAGATACCTGTCGAAAGTGAGTTTCCTTTCCCCCTTCCCACTTTCCCACGTGGCATGTGTACAGCATAGTTCTAACAAAGGAGCCCAGCCAAACTGCAGATTCGCAAATAGATCTGAAGATGTGTCACTGAACAGTCACTCTCTTCACTGAAACAGTCACTGCCACATCATCTCCCCTTCATGTGGTCACACGTCTTTTCCTTGGTTTCGAAACTACCCAGGGTTAACTGTTTAGATTTGAGCTTCCTTGGCCATCATTGCCCATCCTCATGCTCTTTCAAAATAGAGAGGAATCGTGTTGCTGTTGGAGTATGAATACAGCCATTGTGTGTGGACAGCCATTTGTTCACTCAGCAATTTATTCCCAAATGTTTGAGCATCTCCCACACTCCAGACTTGTTCCAAATTAGCATTAGCATTGCATTGGTGAACTGGCTGGACTTCACAAATATTCAGTGGGAAGATCCCCGTACCTCTTTTAAAGCAGTACATTTTTTAATGTTAGCTATTTTATTATTATTTAAAATCTCTACCTACTAGGCCAAGTTTTTGGTATGGATCATCTCATTTAATTCATACAGCAATTCCTCCAAGGCAGGTGCTACTGTTAATCTCCACGTTGCAGGCAAGGAAACTGAGTCCCAGCAAAGTTGGTTCACAGAGCTGGTAGGAAGAGGAGCTGGGATGAGACCCAGCAACTCTGAGTCTAAAATCTGAGTGTGACCTCCATGCCAACAGCCCTCATCACATGACCCCAGGACTCCTGGAGATCCCAAGACCCTTTTCGGGGTCAGGGAGGTCAAAACTATTTTCAGAATGATGCTAGGCCAACATTGACCTTTTTGCTCTCTCAGCTCTAGTAGATTACAGCGGAGTTTTCTAGAGGCTCCACGCCATGCGATGGTACAACAGATTGAATGCAGAGGCAGATAGGAAAATCCAGCTGCTTCTGCTTCTGCTAATCCAGATATTAGAGATGTATAAAAATGTAAAAGAGTACCACTCTTCTTACTAAATTTTTTGTCTTAGAAAACAGCTTTTTCTTTAAAAATATGTTAATTATATTGGCATGTAATAGGTTTATTACTTTCCTAATAACATCTTTAAAAGTCTGTTTTATATCTAGTGCAGTAAATACCAGCAGACATAGCCCGCCTAGACAAGAGCTCCTTTGAGTTTCTCCTCAGGAGCTTTTTAAAATGTACCAGAGACCAGTACGTTCGAGAGCTGCTGCTTCACACTGTTGCTTCCGTAATTGAGACCCTCCCTTATCGTACGCATTTTGGGTCTTTTAAACTGACTTCCCAGTTTTAGAGGGTCCTGTAATTCTGTCCAAAAACAATGCCTTCTAACAAGTTGTCAAAATTGTTTGCAGTAATACTGGACGCCTTTTACATTCTTTGACGCTCTTTGCCTTCTGCTAGGGCTAATGGTACAAAATACTACAGCACCATAATTTGGGTGTACTTAAGTCAGATTCCCAAAGTTAATTTTTATGAACTACATAGAATTACATGATAATTGAAGCAGATTGTTTTTTAAATGTTTAAACATCATATTTTAGCATATGACTGGTAATTAGTGTAGTGCCACCTCTAGAAGTTCATTCAAGTACGGGAAGCAAAGAGCCTGTTTTCTTTGTTAGATAATAAAATGGGTGAATGTTTGAAATAGGATTTATTTATTATGTAGTTTTCAGCATTTTAGAGGCAGGGTAGAGTACAGGCACACTTAACGGGTTCTGAAAGAACTGCTTATTTCTTTTATTTAACAGTTATTAAGCATGTACCAGCTCCTGTGTTTAAGTGCTGGGGAGGCAGGCTGGCTGCAGCCTTGGTCCTTAGGTTAAATGGAGGAGCTAGAATGGAAAATAAGCAAAAGGTATTTTTGCCAAACTAGTGTAAAACTTCCAAAAATAACAGCTTTTTGATTCTTCATGAATGATGTTTGTCATTGATTTTGTGTGACTAGAAAGGTTATAGCCTGTTTTATGAGTATTACTAAGTAGTAATAAAATCTTCCAGTATATAATAGAAATTACTGACATCTAATGCAATGCTAAGTATTTTTTAAAACAATGACTAAATGTTTTTTTAATCTGATCTCCCTCAAGATAAAAGGGTAATGTTGTCTACTTTATTTAAAGAGTAGACCGCAGAAAAATGTTTACTGTAAAGCAAATTGCCCAGTTGAGTTGTGTATATGATCATCAAAAGGGGAACAATACCCTAAATTTCCCATCAAATTGCAGGACATTTAGGTGTAGATTTTACATCCTGTGTGTCACAGTGAGCAGGTACCCCACTAATGCTGGGGAAAGTGGTTTCAGTTTTAATTTTTGCATCTAGGAGTGTTTTATAAGCCTACCTTACTCACAAACTTAGTGCTCAACTTAGCAGCATTCCAGCAAGCATTACTTACTAGTGTTTCATGGTCAAAGGGACTTGGGACTCCTTTATGACGAATACCATTAGCCTGGACATTAATGACAGTTTGCCTAGGAACAAAATTTTAAATCTTCTAAAACCTGCTAGTTTTTACTACTACAAATTTTGTACTCATGAAATAAGGGCTAGCTGGACCTAATACTAGCTAACACCTTTTGAAGTGCAGTGTCAAGCTAGCCTAGGACAGCATTTCTCTTCCTCCTGCTCCCCCACCCCTTGCCCCAAACTTGCCCTGTATCTCTCCACCAGCTACTTCAACCTGGCACTGCGGTCAAGCCCACAGCGCCATCTAGAGATCAGGGGAGGTGACGGAGAGCAGTGTTCCTGTGCCTCTGCATCCCCCAAAGCTTGCAGCTTCAGAACTCCCTATTTCCAAAGCATAGTCAATGCTAAGTAGCCACGAGAGCGACCGTTTCCAGGTAGCAAGTCTGTAAAATTATGTCAGAGAAATGAATGAGTATGAGAGTTACAGAGTTTTCTCCCCAGGACAATCTAGGAAAGCAAATCTACACGCATGGCTGAGGACAGGATTCCACAGCGAATAGCAGCGTACAGGCTCTGTCCCAGACTGACCTGAGTGCAAATGCACCCTCTGCACCCCTAGGGTTTTTCCCGTTGTAATGTGTAAAGTGCTTGGAACATAGTTGGGCCCTAGAAGTAAGTCATAGCATTGTGTTTCAAAATACTATGGGTAGAATTAAATGGAGCCAGAGGAGAGTCAAATTCTACAAAAATAATGAAACTATTTTGTGCAACTTAAGGAAAGAAAATAGACATTGAGCAGATCTACTTTTTAAAAGAAGAATAATGGGCCATGGTGTCTATCTAAATCGGAAAAGGATTAAATTTACAGTAATAAGTATTCTGTTTACAACATAGAACTGTATTATCATCAGAGTAAAACTGACTGAGGTTTCAACATGTAATTAAATTACACTTGGCACGAGAGCATTGAAAACAATTTTTGTAACCCTTTCCTCCTCCATCACTTACCTCCTCCATCACTTACCTCCCACTAAAATACAAGAAGCTAGTGAGAAACACCATTCCCTTGGAGTAAGCTCAGGAGAACCTGTAAACAGATTATAAGAAAAAAAATCATTCATTATTTTCATTTTCTTTGGAAATTGTGCTTCCTGAATATAATTTTTTTCTTTACATTTTTATGTTCAATCAAAATACTTTAAAAATGCTTTTTTCTGTTATAAAAACACAGTGTTATTTCTTAAACATATCCTATGGCTTTTAGGAAAAGCCATTTTGGGAATACAGATATATCATCATAAGCAACTGTTTACCTTGGCACAGTTGTATTACAGATTATATGTGAAGATGAAAAGCTAAGCTAGTTTTCCTTCTAGGTGTTTCTTTTGGCAAATGAAATTAGCAGTTTGAAGGTGAAGAGATTAGCCAAAGAACATACATGTACACCCCATAGGCACAGACAACAGTGGTGATGGCCAGAGGGGAGGAGGGGTGGGGGTTGGGCGGAGGTGGGCATGGATGGGAAGAATGGAGATATCTGTAATCGTGTCCACAATAAAAATTAAGTTAAAAAACCAGATGAGACAGTAAATATAGGTATCTGAAAAAAAGGAAATTAGCATTTTAATATTATTATTTTTTGCACTGGAGATATATAGTATACATGTTTTTATTCATATACCCTTTTTGAGAAATCTTTCATGTTATATATGTTTTTAGACTTTTCTCTCTAAAATCCTTTAGCTAACCCTATCAGTGATGATACAAACTTGGGTTCAGAAATGGTTCTACCACTGAGCAACCTTTGGGCAAATTTCTCAAACTCTCAGATCTTTCGTTTTCTTGCTTCTAAAGTTAAAATAATGATACTTCATTTACAAGACTGTTGTAAGGATTAAAGGAGATTACACATAATGAGCTCTCAAAAAAGATTAGCTCTTTTTCCCTGTGGAAAAAATTTTCCTGAAAAAAATGTTAAGATGATGTCTTTTTCTCTGGACCACCTTCACCCATTCTGCCCGCTCTTCTCCACCCCCACATTAGCAGCCACCAGTCTGTTCTCTGTATCTGTAAGTTTGGGGGTTTTGTTTTAGATTCCACATATACGTGACATCATACAGTATTTATCCTTTTCTCTCTGGCTTATTTAGCGTTGTATAATGCCCTCAGGGTCCATCCGTACTGTATCAAGTGGCAGGATTTTCCTTTTTCATGGCTGACTAATATTCCACCGTGTGTATACCACATTTTCTTTATTCACCCATTGACGGACATGTAGGTTGTTTCCACATCTTGGCTATTGTAAATAAAACTGCAGTGAACATGGGGATGCAGGTATCTTTTCAAGATAGTGACTTTGCTTCCTTTAGATAAATATCTAGAAGTAGAATTGCTGGATTACATGGTAGTTCTATTTTTAACTGTTTGAGGAACCTCCATACGGTTTTCCATTGACTGCACCGATTTACCGGTTATCACCAGCAGTGCAACTTTTTCCCATATCTCCAAGAACCCTTATTTCTTGACTTTTTGATAATAACTATTCTAACAGGTGCGAAGTGATATCTCGCTGCGGTTTCAATTTGCATTTCCCTGGTGATTAGTGATGTTGAGCACCTTTTTACATACCTGTTGGACCTTTGTATGTTGTCTTTGGGAAAATGTCCATTAAGATCCTCTGCCTACTTTTTAACCAGATTTTTTCTTAAGTCTGTTGAGTCATACGCGTTTTTATATATTTTGTATATTAAGCCCTGATTGGATTCATGGTTTGCAGATATTTTCTCCCATTCCTTAGGTAGCCTTTTAATTTTGTTGATGGTTTCCTTACATGTTCCTAGGCATTGGAAGTGGTTTGTTATCTGCTACTAATTTGTAGCTGCTACTGTTGTTTTCCAGATCCAAGAGCGGCTTCCAAATAATGATATTCTTTTAAATGGAATAATGTTAATTTATCTAGTTCACTGCTACTGTATTGTACAGCTTGGGAAAATGTGCTGTTTTTGCAGTCTGTTCATTCAGATGGTTTATGAATTAAAAGCAGAGGCCTATCATGTTCTAAGATCCATAGTTTATTATTGCAAAATAAAGTATCCATTTATTAGGCAAGGATTGTCTACAGTGTCTGCAAGAGTAAACAGACCCACTCATAAGAATAAGTGTTGCCTTCAAATTTGTACCGAAGTATGCTGAAAAACATGGATACCATCGCTGCGATAATGAGCCGTACAGTAGAGAGAGGTGATTTATGATACCTGTTTCTGACAGCTATAGTGCCGAGATTCCCAGGGTGTCTGATCATGGCATTAGCATGCTGACAGCTCAGCATTTAGAACATTATGGTAATTTATCCTGCCTATGCTGTCACCTGCACTGTCAGAGTTTCTTTTTAATGATGGTATAACTATTTTGTTTGTTTGTACTGCATTCTTTTCATTTGGCTAATGCTTTCTCATTAGATTGAACCTAGTAAATGAGAGTAATTAAGTGCTTCCTATAGCTCAGATGCAATGATTAAGTTGCAGAGCTGCTACTGATTATGTTTTGTCATTTATCTCTATTAATCTGAGAATAATCCAGATGATAAACACATGTAATTTTTTGCTAATGTTCAATAGATGAAATTTATAGTTTCTCAATGGAGCCAAGTAGTAAGTGTATATTCATATATAAATAGTAAGTTGTTACATGTGAACCTGCTTTAAATAAGCATACAAGTTGCAACTAGAGTTACTAATAAAAAGGGAAAGATACTTTTATTTGTCGTACTGAATTTACTCTTTCCTGAAATGTCCTTTATTCAAAAGGGAGGGAGGGAGGGAAGGAAGGAAGGAAGGAAAGAAGGAAGGAAGGAAGGAAGGAAGGAAGGAAGGAAGGAAGGAAGGAAGGCAGGCAGGCAGGCAGGCTGGCTTGCTTTAAAGGCAGGCTTAAATCCTTGCTCTGGAGCTCACTGTTTCTCTGACTTTCCCTTTCTTGGAGTTATATGCCAGGGACAAGACTAAAAGTGTATTTGAAGTTCTGCCAATCACACTTTTCTGACAGTTTTTCAGCTTTTCTCATGTACTCAGATTTTCTAAAATGCAATAATTTATAATAATTCTAGAAGAAAATGTTGTAACTAAATTGTTTATTAAAAATTCATGGTATTAGTGTTTTTGCCTTTTAATTAAGCTAAAATGTAGAAATAATGTGGAGTTACATATATTTTTTGAAAGATAATACAGCTACTTATATGGTTTTATTCACATATGACAATATTCTCTGTAAGGAATATATAGTTGTTATAATTCTGATTATTATCAGTATTATAGTTCATAATTGTTCTAGCTTTTTAAAGTTTCTATAAGTAATGCCAAACCAATGATGCATTTTGTTTGTAGCTAGAGACAAACAAAATGCTAGATTCATGCATTTTAATATAATCATTTTGTGAAGATCTCCTCCTAATTCCTTACAAATTACTAAATAATATTTCCAACACACTTTCAAATGTGTTAAGGAACAATAGAGGATTGTTTTTAGGAAATTATGTTTTGTGACGTTATTATTATAAATACTTTAAAACATCAGGGATTGCTTGATCTTTGGATATCAGTGAATGTCAGTATAAGAGCATAGGCTACCCCAGCTCTTCAGTTCATATACAGGTGGTAGGAAAATGGACAGAAACCTAGTTACTGTATTTAACAGTTTCTGCTTATGTGTATGAACAGGAGCCTGGTTAGTGTGATGCATCAGGCATCATTGGAGTAAGAACATTAACAGTTCTTTTATTTGGAAAAGGGCATTGTTGTACTTGAGCTTTTAGCTTGTTTCCATGCATCACAGTGCTTTTGGAGCTGCTTTTATGTTTCATTTAAGAAAAGGGTCTTTTAAGCATCTACACACGTAATGCCTTTATTTCTACATTTAGATCATTTACGGAATTTTGTTCTCTGAGCAGATGGTATCACTTGAAATGCTTGAAACACCAACTGATGTTAGGCCTACTTCAGTCAGTTAATTTTAATGGAATATAATTTTTTGAAAATTAAGACACTGCATAAATTGTAAATGGAGTTTGATATTTTTAACTATTCATGTATTCTTTGGGTTTCTTTATAAAAGAATAAATGATTTTTTTAAAGGCAGGTTTAAGCTACAAAGAGAATTTTTCCTCCCCTTTAGGTGTGGAAGTGTCCTCCTTGGAAAACGGGGCTTATTAAGTTCTCCAGCAGTCTAATTCAAATTGTTTTTCCTCCGATTTAGCCTAATCGAGATTGTCACCTTTCTTAGGGATCAAATTTTCAATCCTTCACTTAAGGCTACATTGAAGAACTATTTCATTGAAGTGATCAGATTGTACATAATGTGATGGCTTGTTACTGGTGGTATAATAGAAGAATCTGTGTTTTGAAATTGTGGAAAATGTCCCTGATAGGCGTTGTCACTTGAATGAAGGACCGAAAGCAGAAGGCCATAGGTTCTAACTCAGACGTTGTTCCCTGGTAGTTATTTCATCAGCTGCGTCTTTCTCTCCTGCTCAGATACTGGGATGAGTAATGGTGTTAGGCCAGTGTGATGCTCTTTGAATGTTAAATTATAAAATAAGCCCTGAAAGGAATAAGCTTTAAAAGTCATGACAGATTTCCTATCATTGTGTACTGATATTTTTTTCAAAAGCAAAAATTAGATAATATTTTGGGATAAAATGTTTACTAATCTAGAAGATATTTTTCAGTAAAAGATGGTTTTGATAAGACTCTTCACTATTGAATATCGAGTTGCCATTTCTTTATTCCTACCTATTTGATTCCTGAAGGTTCTTTCTTTCTTAAGATTCTGGTTTTAAGAACTGTAATTCTTAATCACCCCCTACCCCCAATCCTTGTCCCTATAACAAAGAAAAAAGTCTGTTTGAGTTGTTAATGTTGAAATCACAAGTTGTAACTCTTCCTTTGTTCTTGGTTAAAAATAATTATAAAAACAGAGCAAAGAGAAAATTCTTTTTCCCCTTGTTGGTCAGTTCTATAGAAGTAATTTAAAATACCATATATTGGATTCTTTGATCATTTCTCCTGGGTGGATTGGGAAGGAAGTCAGAGCCGAGGCAATTGCTCCTGGGCGCGCTCTCTGTGCGCCTGGTAAATGAGACACAAGGAGCCTCCCCAAACTCCATGACTAATGGCAACCTCCAGTGCCGCCTGCAATCAAAGATTAATTTGCTTTATCAAGTTTAAAGAATACCGGGTGATAAATCATGTCAGAAAGAAATAATCAGTCAAAGGCTGATGTTCTTTTCTACATGTTAGGACAGGTGCTAAGAGGCATGCATTTGCCATATACAGTTAATTTTGTTTTTATGCATTTATGTTCATCTTAATTTTTATTTAGTTGGTCTTTGAATCATAATATCTGTCATTAAGATTACAAACATCCCAACTTAAAGGCTCCAGGATTATAGATCTAAAGTAACATTCTTTCCCTTTAGTTTCTATTGAGTTATTTTCTCATGTGAGTATTATTAATAAATGTTTACTTTTTTCAACCATGAGCTAGCTAATGCCAAATGGGAACAGAAATTATTTTTTGTGTATCCAGATGCCCAGTAATATTAACTGGGTGTTAGTTTTTCTAACAGATATCTATATATTTACATAAAATTTTCATTTTACTCAAATCTCCCCACCCTTTTTCTTTTCTTTTTTCTTTTTAAGAGATGGGGAGAGCTGGAGCCTCTCTCTAATTCTATCCCCCAGCCCCTAATGCAGGAACCATTTTAGGTGAGATTGTATTATAAAGAGGCGGTATTCCCAGCACTTTCAGCAGATGCATTTGGAACAGTACGCAAAACCAGTCTTGCATTTCTTCAGAGGCTGTCAGGACTCATCTTAAAGGGAGGCTTAGAGTATCATCCTGGCAGGGTTTTTTCCAATTTCTAGGTGTAGTCAGGTTTAATTGGGACCTCTTTAAATGTTTTGCTTTAAGTAGATATGTACTAGTTCTTACCCTAGGTCTTTTCTCACTCACTCTACCTTCAGTGGCTGATTGAAAATTCAGAAATTACTAATTTTGCATTTGATGTACAAAATTAAATAAAATGTCCTCATGCCCTTGAAACTTGGAGCTGCGAAGCTGTGTGGTTTGAGCAGTGGTAGGAAATCTTACCCCTGGGGTGGCCATTCTTTTTCTTTTTCTCTGTGGTCCCTTCCAGCCTTCCTGCCTAGATTTTGGCCCTTTTCTCTCCAGTCAGTTGTTGGCAGTGCAGGAGGGCTTATAGCTGGCTTTCGTCTTCCATTTCTTTTGTTTATGATTTCTAGGAATTATTTTAAAATATTTATAAAGTTCCATTATTAACATCAATATCATCCTAAAGAGAAAATATCTTGTCAGCTTAGCTGGCTTTTAAAAGACTTCTTTTTAAACTGAGTAGGAATTTAACTTGCCATACTTACATTTTTCACAAGAAAGTACTTTGCATGATCTATTTCACATCTAAAGTGAAATGATGGGATGAGTCGATGAGGACCCTTCTGATTTGAAAGAATTTTGTAACCTAGGACCTAGCTACCTATTTCAACATTGGCTGCATCACCGGGGACCGTTGGCAGTTTGTACAGCAGCAGGCCGTGTTGGTGCCACGCTGCAGCAGAGCCTGCACAGTGGAGCAAGCACGGACTTGGAGTTTAAGACCAGGCACTTCCAGCCACAGTCTGAACTCCAGCGTTGGGTAAAACCTGACCACTGTGTTCGCTTCGGGGCTGCTGTTGCCAGACTTGCCCCATCATATGCCTTAGGGGCCCCTCTATGAAGCCACAATGGAAAAATTTATTTCAAAAATTAGCGCTAGGATATGCTTTTATTTTCGTAAGAAATGCAAATATATTCCTCTAATAGATAACAAAGAATCTAAAAACAACCTTTCATTTTTCACTTTGGACATCTGGAAATTTGGCGCCAACTTAACAGCTCAGCTGTATACCATTGTGTGAAACTTAATAATCTTCTTTTATGAATTTTGATCATTCTCCTCCCCTGCCCAGTCTGTACTCTTCAACTTCATATTGTACCAGGTTCTTACATTTCACTTTAATTCCGTTTTTGCTTTTTTAATGGCTGGATTTCCTATGTGTGACTCCAAACACCATATATAATGAGTTACTGTGTAAATAAGTAAAATTGCCCTGACTCTGTCATTAAATATCCAAAGAAGTTATTTTTTTTTTCTTTTAGCATTTCAGTATTCTCATTTGTAAAATAATGAACTAGATTGCTTCTGGGACGTTTTGAACTCAATTTCTAGGAGTAAAAATTTTTAAATTTTTTTATTGAACTCACTGAGGTGACAAGGACTTTCAGTGTCTATTTGGGACCGTAGATCGGAGGATCATCACTCCCATCCTGACAGCAACGAAAAAGCAGACAAACCGCTCAACTTTGTGAGTTTTCTTGAATCTTTCAGAGACCAGAGATTTCAGAGCAACTGAGTAGCCTAAAATCCAAGAAGAGGTGGGTGTGTACCGGAGAAGAATGAACACAGGCACTTTCTTTCCTGAGGCAGACTCAGCAAAACCAGTAAGAGTGATTGGGCTGGAACAGTTAATGAATTGAGGGAGGCTGGCAAGAGAAAGTGGGGCCTCAGATGACCTGAAATATGCGGGGATTTCATACCCTTCTGCAGACGCCACCAGGCAGCCAAAAGACATCAGTAACAGTCCTGACAAACCATGTTTCAAGGTATAGACCTGGATGAACAACCGTGGAAGGGCTCGGAACTCCACGTGAACCCTTATTTTCTATCTCCCTTACTGAAAAAAAAGTATTAATGTGCACAGTAAGGAAGGCAACCCATGAAAACCTGTTGCAGCGAAGGTGAAGAAACAGGGTGGAGCTGTGAGTGGGGAGGTGACTGAGCCAGTGCAGGAGACAGGACCGAAATCCCTGCTGGGCCCAAGACTACAGCTGCTGGAGGGAGAGGGGCACGGAGAGGACCACACCCCTAACACCCAGAGACACAGTGCCTACCTCAGACTGAGACCTAATCCGAACAACAGAGGGTGCACTCCCCCTCCCCACCACCAGACTTGCACGTGTCCAGCAGTACGTAGTAACGTGATGGTAGAACACTGTGGGAGAGTTGCAAGAGCATTAGGACAGATCCTGTTTGAGGCACAGCACAAAGGGGAGACCTAACACCAAAGGTGGCGCAGACACTGAGAAAATCCCTAACATTCCACTTGATAACCAGCCTCCACTCTAAATAAAAGGTACCACTAGAGTAATTTGAAGCCTATGATATACTGTAGGTAACCATACAACAGAAAATTTTAGATTTAATCCAATTCCTAATGATCAACTCAGACTCCCACACGAAAGGCCTACCAGAAAGGCATGCCCACTTCCAGGAACAAAAACCACAAAAAAATCTAGCTTTTGACAAAAAAGTTATAAAGGAGTAAGATGAAGCAGCCACCTGCCAAGAGACAAAGCAGATAACAAAACCAGACTCCGCTGTGACACAGATATTAGAACTATATGATGAGGAATTTATGATAACTGATTAATATGTTAAAGATTCTGATAGTAAAGGTGGAAAACATGCAATATCAGATAAGTAATTTCAGCAGGGAGTTGAAAATTATAAGATGGAATTAAATATAAATGCGAAAAATGTAAATTTCTGAAAATGAAGAATGCCTTTGAAGGCCCTGTCAGCCCACTTGACGAAGTTAAGGAAAGAGTCAGTGAACTCAAAGGTAGGTCAAAAGAGGTTACCCAAACTGAAACATAAGCAGGAAAATGAATGAAGAAAATTTCAAAGAACAGGCCATCCAAAAGCATAAGTACAATATACGCATAGACTGTGGAAAACTTGTATATTGCTGCAAAGCAGCTTGACCTAATTGACATTTATAGAATACTTCATCTCAGAATAGTAGAACATATATTCTTTTCACATGCGCATGATACATTCACCAGACTAGACCCTATTTTGGTCCGTAAAACAAATGTTACCAAATTTATAGAAATCCTATAAAGTGTGTTTTCAGACCATGAGAAAATCAAACAAAATCATTATCAGAAAGATATCCTGAAAATTACTAAATATTTGGAGATAAAACAACCACTTCTAAGTAGTTCATGGGTCAAAAAAGCTTAACAAATATTTTAACTGAATGAAAATGAAAATAAATCTTAAATATCATAATTTGTGGGATACTGCTAAAGAAGTTCTTGGAGTAAAATTTTAGCATTAAATGATCATATTAGAAAAAGAAAAAATGAACTTAAATTAGTAATCTAGAACAGAGGTTCACACTTCTGTCAAGACCCAGATAGGCCCATGGACTATAGAAGCCCACCCCCTAATTTAGAAAATGAAGAGCAAATTAAGTTCAAAGTTAGAACAAGGAGGGAAATAATAAATGCAAGAGCACAAATCAATGAAATTTAAAACAAAAACAATAAAGAAAATCATTGAAACTAAAAGCAGGCTGAAAAGAGAAATAAAATTAATAAATATCTAGGTATACTGGCCAAGAGAAAATAAAAGGCGCAAATTCACGTCAAGAATGGAAGCACAGACACCAGTGCCGATTCCACAGACACTGAAATGATAATGAAGTCATACAAGCTGGCACTTTTGATTAAATGGACTATTTCTGTGAGACACAAACTACCAAAGTTCATTCAGGAAGAAATAACCAGGATAGTCCAATATCTATTAAAGACACTGAATTTGTACTTAAAAACCTTTCAGTAAGGAAAACTCCAGATCCCAATTGTTTTACTGGAGAATTCTACCAAACAGGTAAGGAAGAAATAATCCTAGTTCTACACAGTCTCTTCCAGAAAATAAAGAGAAGGAAATACCCTTCAACTCATGTTTACTTGGCCATCATTACCCCAATTTCAAATCCAGACAAAGATATTACACAAAAAGAACACTGAAGACCAATATCCTTCATGGTCGTAACCTTAAAAATTCTTAACAAAATATTTGTGAGTCAAATCTGACAATATATTAAAAAGATGATGCAGGATAAACAAACGGAATTATTCCAGGAGTGTGTGGCTAGTTCAGCATTTAAAAATCAGTCAGTGTTATTCACCTTATTCACAAACTAAAGAAGAAAAACAATATGTGATCATCTCAGTAGATGCAGAAAATGTTTTTGACACCCATTCTTAGTAAAAATTGAGTAAACCAAGAATAGAAGGGACCCTTCTTAGTCTGATCAATGCCGCCTGTAAAGAACCAACATCATACATTAACACTGAAAGGCTGAGTGCTATTCCTGTAAGATCAGCAACAATGCAAGGAAGGATACCCTTTCTCACCACCCCTGTTCAGCATCAAACCAAAAGCTCTATTCAGTTTAGCAAGACAGAAAAAAAAAGTTTCAAAATACAGATTGGAAAGGAAGAATAAAACTTGTCTCTTTTCCCAAATGACATGATTATACAGAAAATGCCAGGAAATCTAAAAAAAAAAAAACAAACACCAAAAAAACAATCCTGGAATTAGTAAGTGAGCAGAATGCAAGGTCAAAACACAGATCTCAATTGGGTATGTATATACTAGCAATGAACAATTGAATTTTTATTTTTTTAAAGCACTATATAAAATAGTACTGCCAAATGAAATACTT